>JAHUTJ010044026.1:0-10338 GCA_036250325.1 Characodon lateralis
TGGCCAGCTCTGAAAACCTTGCATGATTTTTACCATGGATATCTTTTGAAGGATCTGTTGTTGCGAACTCTAACTTGCTTTGTTACCTGTTCCAGGTGTGAATCCTACCTGATCTGTTCCAGTCCTCTGTAGTGGCTAAGGCTACTTCCTGATATAGTCTGTGCATGCAAGCTTAACTCCTTTCTTGACACTTGTTCTCTCCCTGGTGGGTCATTCTGGAAATCTCCAGTAAGATAAGTTTATGTAGGTTCATGTTTTCTGAGGTTCAGCTATTTATCATTTCTCTTTTGTGTTTTCACAGTAAGGAAGATTAGACTCGTCGCTCCTGTGGTTCCTGATCATTGTTTTCAATAAAAACTTATTCCTTTTACAAAGTTCTCTGAGAGTCTCTGCATGTGGGTTAAGTCGGTTGTAAAAAATCATGACACAAAGGGTAGAACAGCAAAGTAGAAAACACAAAAATTTACATTTAAACAGTAAAATACTAGAATTGTTCATTTTACCAGCAGCGACATCGACTGTGTAATTAAAAAAAAACTGCAGTTATTGCTATGTACCTCAGATGACAGTATAATATAAATAAGGGACATTCTTCATGTTACAATTTTCTTGGGAAATCAGGTGAGCAAATATATACCACCACACTAGAGTAGAGCCACTGCTATTACACATTGAAATAAGTTAGTTGAAATGGTTTGGGCAACCGATCAGAATGCCTCCTGCATGCCTTTGGAGCATCCCCTGGTATGTCCCACTGGGAAGAGATTCTGTGGACAGCACTGTTTTTTTTGTAGTCATGGAAACCATCCAAGTGCTTTATATAATCTTACATTTTTTTTCAACCAACCACTCTCACTCTCCAATATCCGGATTGATAGGCAACTTTGGAACCAAATTCATAAATACCTTGCCCAAGGCCACACACGTGACAAGAGAGGAAGCTAAAAAATTTCCGATTCCAATGGCTACTCTTCTTATTGATTCACAGAGGCTTTGAGGGACTTTATATCCTTTATGGCATGAAAACACTTCAGGAAGCCTGGGTCTTTAGATTACACTTATAACTTAAATTTCTCAATCTAACTAAAAGAAAATGTATGGATGAATGGACTTGTTCAATAGTCAAACTAATACCGTTCCAATACAAAGTTAAGAGACTAGAAAATCAGTTTACATCTTTTTAGTTTTGATTATTAATGGATATGGTTCAATGTCAAATCTAGGAGCAGTCAAAGCTGAAGTATCAAAAGTCCAATCTGTAGGTCTTGATAGTTTCTTCCTTCACCTTGTCAGGTTGATTTTTAATGGAATTGTATTTCTCTGAAACATCAAGGCCAGTGCAGTTAAAGAGCTGTCAGGCATCTCTGTCTTTCCAACAAAAGAGAGCTGTCCGATTTGATCCAGGTATTTATGTCTTTCAAGTCTTTCCGTGCCAGCTCAGATTGAAATCATTGTAATTATAAGAATGACAAGGGTGAGTCTTAAAGGGAGACTCTTAAATTAGTCAGTGTAAGTTAAAGTCCTCGTATGTGTAAATTAACTGGAGAATTCTGTGTTTGCACCAGCAGTAGTTGCGAGGTCAAATGAAAACATGAACATTCATCATAAATTTTGATGTTTGGTGTTCTCTTGGCCCACTGTAAGAGAAAAGTACTTCCCTCCTGATAGATCAGTGATACACAGTACCTTCCAGAAACACACTTAACTGCTAAATGCTCCAGTGGAGCTGCTCGGAAGTCAGGATTGGAACACTCCATCTGTGTTGAGCAGCTCCCAGCTGTGAGTATGTCTACACATATAAACGTGAATGAAGTCGTTGACAAGGAAAGCACCGATGCTTGGCAAATCATTCCTAGTTTAGTAAAGGATGGGAAAAGATATGATATGTGAGACTGTGGCACACTCTTCACGTTATTCTTGATTATAGATTTGGGGTTATGTAAATGTCAAATAGTATAATGTTTCATTTGTTTTCAGTTTTGTCTATAATTCACACTGGGAACAGTACACATGATTAAAACTGACAGCACCGAACAGTCTGAGAAAAATGTTAATATATTTTTGAGATTTTCCTAGCTTAGTTTCACTTTTGTCTTCTCTGCAGCAGGAAAGAGAAAAAAAGACTAACCAATTGCTCCAACGGCCACACTCAAGTGTCACCAAAAACCTACAGTGGGAAGTTGTGTGTCCTGTCTCAAATTAATGCATTTTGCAACAAGAGTACAAAATTTTATTAATTTCTTGATTTTTTTATTGTTCCTGTTGTTTTTGTCATTTCACCCGCCTTGCCTTGATTTTGGCCAGAGGGCTCGGTGGCACCGATTGTATGGCAGCTTCTATGGCAGGGCAGCTGTGAATACACTGTCAGTGTGTGAATGGGTGTATGACTTATTGTAGTGTTAAGCGCTTTGTGGTCTTCGGACGTGATAAAGCGCTATAGAAGTACAGACCATTTACCATTGACTTGAACCATTTGGACCACCAATTATTATTATTAAACCTGTATTTATAAGGGTGTCTCATTGAGACGTGTGTTGTCATTTTCAAGAGTGACCTGTTGGAACAAATGAAAAAACTCAAGCTGAACAACATTACAAGACTTAATAAAAACAGTGTCACAATGTTTAAAATACTAAATTGTTGACTAAATTTTTGACATTGATATGACATGCTATGGGTAGATGGCAACTTCATTTATGTATTTGCATGAACCATAAAGGTAATGAAAAGCAAAAAACACATTATTTCAATGAATTGTATATTATAGAAAAATTATGGATTACTCTGTATTTTCATATATTTCGGTTCTGATTACTGTTTTTCCACTTGACACTTAAAAATGAGATTATCCCTGAAATAAACAAGTAATTTCCTGGTAAATATTACTTATTGAAGATGAATAGCCATAGTTTTTTTTTTTTTTTTTTACAGTTGACTAGGAGCCGATTAAAAATCATTTTGCCTGTCCCAAATCTGAAATTCAATTCCAACAGTGTATTTGAAGGCCTGGTTTTTAGTTTTATATCAGATCTTCGTTAATACTGTATATAAATGAAAACATGGCTTCTTGTCAAGCTGTATTTCCATCTTATTAAAATTCTCGTTTTGCTTGCTACATGTTCTTTTGAGCTGTAGTAAGTTTATTCAATTATTTCAAACAAAAACGTTGACATCAAAAGATCATCACTTACTTTGAGTGTATTGGCAAGATGTTGCCTCAGGAAAAACTGATACATCTAAGTTTGCGTTTACTGTAATTTGAATGGTCAGTAGTCAACATAGGCTTTGGAAAATGTTGCTGAAACCAATGGATTACTCAAATGAAACAGACTTTTATCCCTGTACCGATATTGTAAACCAAGGAAGCCAAAACAGAGCTAACTGTTGTACTGTGGTGCTTCATTATAAATAATTGGCCAATGACAAGTCACCATGTTGTACTGCCATTTCATCAGCACTAGTCACTGTAATTGGGAAGACACTTGGTGTAGAAGGTTAGCTTGCCTAATAGGGAAGGAGGTTGACTTCAAGCTCCGCTCCTGAGTATAACTACAATTTAAATGCCTTTTAGAGGAAGCTGGCACACTGTAATGCCTGTTTGAATGAACACAAAAGGCTTTGGCATCAATATTTTGCATCCCTGATGGAGGCATGCCAACCAGGGTATATCAATAATGAGGCGAAATATGGCTCTAAAACAGCATAAGCTGTGCCTGAATGATGTGACAGGGCTATGTTCTGCTAATGTGTGGAAATTAAAAAAAAGATTTGTTCTTGAAAACACAATGGGACAGAGGCAGAAGAGTGATGCAAATGATGAGATCAGCAGACCAACTTTGCTATCTAGGGATATATTTAGGTTTTAAAAAGTGTCTAATAATTGTCAAGGCAGGAGAAGGCTAGATGGTGTTATTCATATATTCAGACATGACTATGAATGCATACATCTTTTCACATTATGTGTGCAGGTGTATTGCATTAAACATGCAGCTGTGCAATTTCCTCAGAACTCACCACTGACAGTATTCTACAGCTGAGGTTAATGATGGGGCACAGTAATGGGTTACCGTCTGTCTGTTATGTTTGTCTCACAAATTCCTGCTTACGTCGGCTGCTGCTGTGCCGATTCCATGTGGACACACCTGGGTGCAGCAACAATAGCCAACATATGGTGAGTAGAATCATACATGGAAATTTGAACTTGGCTGGAAACATTGGGAGTTTGGACAAATTACCTTAGGGAACAACAAGAACATGAGCTGTTTGTCAAGAACTTGGAATTTCATTAACAGCACATGGCCATTGAATTCAAAGCCAGAATTATTAAATTACCAATTACATTTTATTGATGGATGGATGGATGGATGGATGGATGGATGGATGGATGGATGGATGGATGGATGGATGGATGGATGGATGGATGGATGGATGGATGGATGGATGGATGGATGGATGGATGGATGGATGGATGATAATGGTAAATAGCCTGCACTTGTATAGCACTTTATCAGGTCCCAAGATACCCCAAAGTGCTTTACAGTACAATCAGTCATTCACCCATTCATACACACATTTACAAACTGACAGTGGTAGACTACATAGTAGCCACAGCTGCTCTGGGGCAGATTGACAGAAGTGAGGCTGTCATACACAGGCACTACCGAGCCCTCTGACCACCATCAGCAGGCAAGGGGGGTGAAGTGTCTTGCCCAAGGACACAACGACTGACACAGGCAGAGAGGGCAGTCAAACCAGCAACCCACTGTTGCCACTGTCGTCCATCTTTCACTCCCATCACGTCGCACACCATAATGTGCTTCCACTTTAACCTGCCTTTGATTGTCTCAATGTTGAGAGTTGGCATCACTGGAGCAAATACTTTCTATGTATAGACTTTTGTGGAAGTAAGACAATATAACATGGATGGAGATCTGTAATTCAAACAACATTTTTGTCATCCTGTTGCTGTATTGGCAGTCTTCCTATGATTAATCAATATTAGGTGATTTTGTGTATTTTCTTGCTTGGAGCTCTCCCCTGATTACTTTAACTCAAGGTTTTAGATGGGCCCATGCCTACTGGCATCATTAACTTCATACACCTTTACATGTATAAATACATACACACGCGCCCACACATATCAAACAAAAGAGTGGCTTTGATAAGATATGTACATTTATCTAAAGGAAGCTAAAGAACAAAAAGGTTGGGAACACCTGGTGTAGCACATTTATCAGATTACTTGATTATTCAAGTAACTATTGGACAGAGTACTCCATTAATAACATTTTCAACAGCAATAGCCCAAGCTGCTGTTGAGCCAGTCAAAGCCAAAAGCACAGCAGTCAGGTAATTTTAAGTGTATATGCTGTGTGTACTTGCACACATTTTTCAGACATGAAGGGAAGCTACCACAATCTGCCCAGAGTCTACCACTGAAATTGTGGCTGAACAGGAGCAAATTACTGCTGGTAAAATTTAATGCTCATCATCAAGGAATGGGTCTGCACAGTTGCCTTGAAGCTACCTTATGGAAAGTTAGTATAAATCTACGGTCAGGCCTTGCTGGGAGGAGTTTGGATGTTTGTACTTGTCATGCCTGATTTTGTTGGGACCCAAAGCCATGGATTATAACATGAAAGTCCGGTACAAACTTTTATGGAACTTTCAAAATAAATCTCATTAACCTACTTCCTGCACAGCCAGGAAAGGGGGTAACAGCGACTTCCCGTGACATCAATGTCCAAATAAAACCCCGCTTTCGCAAAGATTCTGTCTCTTCTACGCGGGTTCCTCCAAGGGGTCCGGACAGAGAGACACAGCACGCTAATGTCTCTGTCCTGGCAAACAGACATAACTCTTCAAACTGGATCCAAGACTGTCATAGGATCACGCGATCATATGCACTAAGTTAAGTACGAATGAATTGCTGTTTGTGTATCCAGTATTCATTCAAGAACAGGGGTAATTAAGGTACAAGCGTTGCTTGACTTTTCTCTTTGAGGTATACGGATCAAACTGTATTATAGAGAGTTCCCAGCAGAGACCCTGTCTCTACGACGCCGAGTGAAGCAATTTTCCCGGACTGAAGGAAGGATAACCGCGTCACCGTGGTTACAGCAGTAACGTGCAGTTTGGCCGGCCGACAGAGCGAGCCGCTACAACAGCTACGGAGGTTAGCTGAAGCTAACCCTTTTCTTCATTGTGGATGCTTTCTTCAATGCCCGAACAACTTTTCCTCAGCATGGTTCACCTGAGAGGTTAGGTTTGGGCAGTGAGAGAGAAGTAATTTAGAATGAAATGATCTGAAAGTTTTTTCATTTTATGAAGTTTGATTTTGTTTGTGTGAAACTCAGCCATCTTAGTGCTAGCAGATTATCTGCTCAGCACAAGTGCTCAGTTTCGTGTTCTGGGTTCGTGTTTGTTTTAATGTTAAGAAAAACTTTATTTAAAAGGTGATTTTAAACACTGAAGATCGCCCATAATGTGCCATCCATGCTTATGCCTTTTAACTTTTTTTTATTAATGGTATTTTAAAGGTATGTGTTTGATTCTGTTGGGATTATGAATCTGAGAATATTATTTAATATTTAATATTAATATTTTTTTTATATTTTATCAAATAATATTTCAGTCTGTTAAGGGTTGTCCTGTGAATACCAGCCCAGTAAGGCGATGGTATTAGGACAAAATAGAAAGGTGTGAGACAAGCTCTGACATTATTGAACAGCATAAACNAAACTCTGCACACACATGGAATGAATTCACACAATTTCTTAAAATACAAGAATTTATTAACAAAAATAAGTCAACTCAAAGTCAAACATATTTCAATCAATAAACCCTTTACTATGCTAAAACAATCCAACTAACTACCAAGCAGAATGAAAGAATAGGGAAGACTAATAGGCTATGTTGATTAAAGAGATGATTGAAAACCATGACCAAAAGATTGATGCAACATTACCATGCAATGTTTATGTTTGAGAACCAAGGATTATCTTGAAGAATCTGGAAATTAAGTTAAGTTAGTCTTGGAACTAACTTAGGCAATAATCAGCAAACGTTTAGACAACCATTTACAATGCAAGATCAAATCAAATATTATTTTAATAAAATAATGTTTTGAATAATGATCTGTTGAATAAAACCAACCTTCTCGATGACCATTTCTCAATGGTGTCTAATTAGCTGCCTTTATTTATTAAAATAATATTTAAATAAATATTATTAAGGGAGTATTTTGGAAAAGAGCCAAATCTTTCTGGAGAATAAACTGCTCGATGGGGGAAAAATCTCTACATCAACGAGTTTGCACAGCATCACTGCCACTCTGGGTCGCACTGCCAGTGGTATTCCCATTCTTAATCCCTATAATGGCCTTTAACACCAACTTCTTTTTTTTTTTTGTTTTTCCATAGCTACACGGCAAATTAGCCCTGTCTCCCTGTCCGATGACGCCATGGCAAACAGTGTGAAGGAATTTGTCACCGAAATTGTACGTTCGACTATGAAACCTCAAACGTCCTTGCTGCTGACAGTACGCCCGACTATGCTCTGCCCTTAAGCTTGTAGGTCAGCCATTATTGAAATGGAGTTTAAAATTGTATTGTTATTAAACTATAAATGTATAACTACATTTATTCAGCATATTTTAATGCCTATTTTGTTACCTATTTTGAAAAGGACTAACCTTTTGAAAAAAAAAAAAAACTGTCAAACTTGCATCATGCATGCTAGCTTGTAGATTAACTTTTTTCAAATCTATACAGTATAACTGTGAGCAACAGGTTAAATTAATGATATCAGGGTAACTAGGAAGCAAAAACTTAACAACTTACCACCAAACATTAAAACCTTTGCTGGAAAAAAGGTTGGACCGTCTGACTTTTTTCTGCCTTTAATGTTCCACCTTACCTTTATCCATCCATCTTCTTCCAGATTTGGGCACTGGGTGATTAATTTTGGACATTGTTGCTGGTCGTCAGTACTTATCCACGAGGTTTTCCCGATTTCCACAGTCTTGTCCTTGAAATAATAAATGGCAAATGCCATTGTGTTATTTCTAAAAATTAGGTTTTAGGCATCTTTTTCTTCTGTTCAGAACAGGAGGGGGCTTTTTTTTATTTTTGGAGAACGAGCTGGTTAACTGCTGCGGTGGGCGGGAATTTGAAATGGGGCTTCCTATTGGCTGTCGGGTAGGAAGGCGGGAACATGAACGGGAAGTGCAACATTCTCACGAGATTATGGCGGCTAGAAGAAGACCTCCGGATTAGTTTACTAGAGCTAACATGGCGAAACGTTGTCGACCTTATAAAAGATATTTGGAGGATTACACGGCAGAGATTCCCAGGAGTACAAAGTACAGATGGAAAATAAAAGTAAGCAACAGATAATAAATTAAGAATGCAATGATTTCATGTTTGATGTCTAAAGTAATGTAAGCAGCTAGCTAGCTAGCTGCTTACATATGTAATTTGTTTCCACAAATATTTATAGTAAAATGTTTGCAATGTGGCCCACCAATTCCTGGAGAAAGGTCAAGCGTGGTTTTGTTTTCAAAAGTAATAGCTACTTTTGCACATGTACAGTCTCATTTGGAGGGATCTTTCCAAAAAATGTTGGGATTATTTTATGTTAAAAATGCACTCAGTATACTCAGGACTAATATGACTTGAGTTATAATTTACATTTATATTTGAACACTTCACCTTTCCAGGATAGGGCAGAACTACAGAACAACATACAAGATCACATGAGTCAGCCTATTGCTTCCCACAGAGAAGTTAGAGATGGCAACAGTAGGAGCTCCTCCACACCTAGCCTTTTGGATCCTTCCTTTCTACAGGTAATTACACAATGACACATTTTTAGTATAAGTGGAAATGTTTATGTCGCAGTTATTACTGGCAGTCAAATCTTAAAATATGCCAGAGCATCTTCTGTTGCCGTGTGAACATCTGTGGATGTTCACACGGCAAGATAAATATGCCGATTTTGGTTTATGTTTGGCAGCTAATGACAATTCATTCAGTTCATTATCTTTCTGTTGTCAATCTGTAGAAGGCCAGGCATGATGATAACATTAACACCGATGGTCACATGTGTAACTCTTCAACCAATGGAGAGGAAGAAGTCAACAATTCAAGCAGTGAAGATGAATTCAATAATGAGAACTCTCCCACAACTACCCTGATGGACAAGGGCATACAAGAGGTACACTTGTTTTGTTTGGGGGGGCAGGTTTGCTGTAATAGCTGAGTGGATTCATACCATGTAATGGCACGTTTAGCTTAATTTTGTTACCTTTTGACCTATGCTGTATCCTAACCCATGTGTAGACAAATGACAGCATTGTCAGTAAAAAGCAGAGGCTACAGCAAACCAGTTGCACAATTTCAATCATCATTTTATTGACTACACTTTTAATTATGTTTCATTTGTTCACATATAGAATGATAATAAAGATAACCAAATCAGCGTAGAAAACTGTATTAACACTTCCAACAGTGAAGATGAACATGAGGGACTCAACGCTGAGAGCACTACCACAAGCAAATGGAATGTGGACATTTCAGAGGTAAATGCACTATTGTATGTGGTAGTTTATACACGTTTTCTTTACATACATGTCTGCAGTTTTAATGAATAACTTCAAGTAATCTTTTTTCCTTGGCAACCTGTAGAATGAAGAAGCCATGTCATATTCTGAAGAGGACTTGAGTGATGCTGCTAGTAATGAAGATGTAATGGAGGGGAATAGAACTAGGGAAAAGACACCTGAACCTCCAGTGGTATGTAGACAGTGGTTCAGTAACACATTGCTAGTAGTTGCTGTAAATGGTAAATGGACTGAACTTATATAGCGCCTTTCCAGTCATACAGACCACTCAAAGCGCTTTACACTAGAGCCACATTCACCCAATCGCACTCACTAACGCTCACACATTCATACACTGATACGCAGATTGGTAATCTGTAAGTCCATTATATAAAATTTTAGCATTTGTACACAATACTACTATTACTACTAACAATACACACATACATAGGCTATGCACTTATTGTTGATGTGTTTGCTATAAGGTTAAAAATACTTTGTTAGATTGATGTTACTGCTCAAGTTTGCTGCTACTCATTTTCACGTTTTTTTTTTTTTATCTTTTTTCTTATATCTATAGGGCAGTGAAGACCAAGCAGATGGTGACAACCCCCTGTATCCTGGTGCACCTGTTTCAAAGGGAGAAAGTTTATTGATGCTCATGTCATATGTGCTGCGGAACAATTTAACGGGCAAAGCACTTACTCATTTACTGGAAATGTTCAACTTAATTTTTC
>JAHUTJ010044027.1:0-10333 GCA_036250325.1 Characodon lateralis
GTGTCTTGCTAATCACCAAAGATTTCCCCCTGTTGTCTTTTCCATTTGCACAACAGCTGTGAAATTGATTGTCAATCAGTGTTGCTTCCTAAGTGGACAGTTTGATTTCACAGAAGTTTGATTTACTATATTGTGTTGTTTAAATGTTCCCTTTATTTTTTTGAGCAGTGTACATGGATGAGATCACAGGGTTAACTGTTTCTCTATTAGAACCAAGCCATGAGACTGATTTTTTTTATTAACTATTAATATTGTTAATATCCAAGTCAGTAACTATTTAATTACAGCGATTAATATTAGCCCATTATGGACCTGTACCCCTTCACTTTCTAAAAATATGAACTTAGCTCTTCAAACAGCAACAAACTTTTAATTTTAAAGTATTATCTTTGTTTCATTTGCATTTTTTGTGAACGAAGCAGTCACAGCAAGCCCAGACCAGTTGGTTGAGATGCAACTGGTCTGGGCTTGCTGTGACTGCTTGTAAACATTTTGGCACTAGAACTAATAATTATGCAAACAGGCACAGCTTTGAATGTGTTTCTTGCTCCGGTTTTCAAACACCACAGGAAAGAAAAATGACAGAAATGTTTCTCGCCTCTGCTGCTCCCTTGATGTGATATTTCCTGCTGCTTCGTCTTGCCCTGCAGGTCCTACATGTGGTGGATCAATGCATGGCTGCAGAGCATGAGGACACTCTCCTCAGGCTCTTCAACGAGCAGCTCATCTCTGACAGTGTGGTGCAGTTCCTCAGGCTGCTCACATCTGCCCACCTCCAAACCCATGCAGACGACTTCTGCAACTTCATCGAGGCACCAGATTTAAAGGTGTACTGTCGTCAGGTAGGTAATAAACCTGTGTTGCCTGCTGAGAATATTTAATATTTGAGCTAATGAAGTCTATTTTGGCCTCATTCAGGAAGTGGAGGTGATGGCCATGGAGTGCGACCACGTGGACATCTTGGCCTTGTCGCAGGCTCTGGACGTTGGGATCCACATCGCCTCTATGGAGGGTGATGAACAGCAGCTGGTCCACCACATCATTCCCGAAGGAGCAGATCCATCCGTGCGTCTCCTCTACCAGATGTCACATTACAACATTCTCTACCGACAGACTCAGCTCTGACCTGCTCAGGAAACAGCAGCACTTTTCAACTGGTGAAAAAACACACTCAGGCTTTCAGATCCTTAAGAAAAGAAGCCTTTATAAAATATTGCAGTCCATTCAAACAGCTACATAATTAGCAGGAATTAAGGTCAAATAAAGCCGTTTTTAGTACAGAAACTTTTTGTAAAATCATCTCACGCCTGTTTCTTCACCCGTTTCTTCTGCTTTTGTTCTTTCTGCTGCTGTGAAAAACCTCTCTTCAGCTTCTGTGTCTTCTTCTGTCCTGAAATCCTGGTCAGGGCACTTTCCATCCCTGCAACGGACATGTTTGCCAGGGCGAGTTTTCCCATTTTCGTGGGATACTTTGTTTTCACCACATACTTGAATATCGGCTGAGAGATTAGATGCTTTAAATGTTTCTTCATCCCTTTCACCATTTTCTGCTGCTCGCTGTTCGCATCCTGCTCTCTAGCGCTTCCTGTGGACACAGACGGCACTTCAGGGTTTTTTTTTTCTTAGTGACCTGATATATTTAACATCTCAGTGGGGTGTGCTCAGTTTGATCTTACCCATGAGGAGATCATCGTCGAGGTCCACCTCCAGGGCCTTTGCTGCCTGCTTAAACCAGGAGTCATGCTGCTTCTCTTTGCTGTTGAAGAACTCGATCTTTTCTATCTTCCTGGCAAGGTTCACTCGGTCCTGTAAAGTGCCAGAGTTGGTGACATAAAATCCCAGCAGCTAGAGATTTTTATTGCTGCGTAGAAGCATTTTAACAGACGGGAGTTCTAGGATCATTTAATTTAGAAACACCATCTTTCCACGGACCTCATTTTGCAGCCCTGCTTGTGGCTTTGTTGTCACACATGATGCTGATGGATTATACCTTGATTGCCTCCATGCATCTGTTCTCTACGGGGAACACTGAGAGGTCCTCGTCCTTCCCGAGGGTCTTGGAAATCTTTTTGAAGTTCATCACATCGTCTGGGCCAATCAGCAGCAGACTGAGGCCCTCTTTGGTGGCTCTTGCTGTGCGGCCGCTCCGATGGACATACGTCTCTGATGTTCGAGGAACCTGAAGGAAAAATAACATACTTGCTTTATTTCTGCACTGAATTCACAAAGCAGATTGCACTAAAATAGGATCACCGCTGTTTGCTCTTCAACAATCAGGTCATGTGGAAGTGATAGAGAAAATATTTTAGTTTTTAAATTAATACTTTAATTAGGCCTCCTGGATCACTTAACATTTTCCCTGCATTGCTATGGCTGTGATGATGAAAACGTAGAAAACTTGGCCAGGCTGTGTATTCTGGGGTGAAATTCAAGTTTTCAAGATTTCTTTTCTTCACATCTTTAATGGCTCCCATTCAAAATTAATTTTTTCAATACACTACTACTGTTACGGGCTTTGTTTTTATTTGCTGCTGTTGAAATCCCTCCAAAATGTCATGTTTTGCTTTCCTCTTGGTGAAGATATTTTTTTCATGCATTGTAAATATGCTAATTTGGGATGGGAAACAATGTACTCATTAAAAAAAAACAAAAAAAATCTAAACATGAATCGTCATGTATGGTAACGACTAACTTTAATAATGGCAATCATGAAAAAGGTTCATATTTTTATTGCAATTTTCACAGAGCATTTTTGTGCCCACGGGACACAGGTAGAGGACCACAGAGAAGGAACCTTTAAATGTTAACAGAGAACCCCATGTTCTGACCTGATGAGGCTTTCCCAAAAACCTGAGGAACATCTGACTGGAGCAACAACATTTCTGAAGTTTCCAAAATCAAAAAGCGATGCTGCAGATTGAAAATCAGAGGAACAATGCACCCCTTTAACGGATTCACTCTGAGATAAAAAGCAAGGACTCAAGTTAAACTTATGTAGTCTTTACAAATATACTCCGAAGGTTACAACTTTTATAATTATAAACGCATCATAAAAAAAGGAAACCCTGATGTACAATATTATTTGAACTCTCATGTCAGAAATAAAAAAAAAAGTCTGATTTGATTTCCATGCGGGGTGTTGCTGAGGTTTGTGTTCTGCCCTTTAATAAAACAACTTGATTTTAACAGTTTAAACTGTTTCTTTTAATAAAAAGTATTGGAGAAAATATCAGGTAAATTTTAATGACTGTGTCACTGCAGAGAGAAACTGTTTCAGAGTAGAATTAGAAGCACGTGCAAACTCAGTTTTGGAAACATTTCGGACCAACATAAAGGTCTGTGCACCTGTCCCCGAGTTACTTACATAAATCTAAAGCAAGAATGTTTTTTTTTTTTAAATGTTGCTACAATGAGGACAAAACTATTTTTACATCTGCAGGTAACAGAATCGCAGCATCAGCAGGACTCTGTGCTGACCTCTTTATTTTATTATTAACCAGTTTCATGCTTTTATTTTGGTTTGTGTTGTTTTTGTTCAAGGTTTCTTAAAACATTTCTACACACAGAGTAGAAAATACAACACTAGAGGTTTCTCTAGAGAGCAGGCTTCAGATATGGAGTCAGAAAACACCAGAGACTGGACAGAGGGACGAAGGAAGAGGGTGAGGTAAGATGAAGAGGGAAGGATTGAAGGCAGGAAAGAAAGGAGGTGGAACAGGAAATTAGGAAAGAAAGGAAGCGGACTCCAGGAAGGAAAGAAAAATAGAAAGACACGAAAGAATGGAATCAAGCAAGGACACAAAGATGGACAGATGCGACAAGGAAGGAGGGAGGCAATGAAGTACACAAAGAAGGAAGCAAGGACAGACACAAGGAAGAAAAGGACATAGGACATAAAAAAAGACAGGACAGAAAAAGGCAAGGAAGGGGGGTAGAAACTGTCACAAGGGAGGAAGGAAGAAATTAAACGAGAAGGGTACAAAAGACGAATGGAGGTAAGACAAGGAAAGAATGAAAGAAAGGAAGCAAATAGGGCAAAAAAGGAGACAAGGAAGAAAGAAACAAAAAGTAGGAATGTCATGATTGAGAGATAAGGAAGGACAGAAGTTAATTATTTAGACACTGGTCAAGGGGTAAAGAATGGAAATACATTTTTTTTTTCATTCTCTTATTTTCTGTTTTTCCCAACCAGTAAGTAAACCAGTAACTAAATGTGTGAGAATATGTTGAGGCTGAAGATGGGAGGATCCTGTGGGCTCACCTGATAGTGAATAACATGCTGAACGTCGGGGATGTCGAGGCCCCGCGCGGCCACATCAGTCGTAAGAAGAACACAGCTGTGGGGAAAGGTTGGGACATCCAACGTCAGAGACATGGGAGCACTGGTCGGTTTCAACAGTTCAGATGAGATCAGATTCAAAGTATGACAAGACATTTTCTCCCAGAGATACCCGAAGGCTGCAGGACTTACTTCTGTCTTTCAGCAAAGCGTTCCAGGTTTTTGAGGCGTTGTTTCTGGTGCATGTTGGCATGCAGAGCGAGAGGACTACAGTCCAAGATAACCAGAAGAGCAGTGAGCCTCTTGATGCATTCGATGCTGTTGGCGAACACCATGGTGCGCCCAGGATACTGAATCAGGAAGTAGTACAGATAGAAGTCCTTCTCATCCTTCTGACAAGAGATTTGTGTTTCAGTCAGGGTCTCCACGGTGGCCTCCTTCCTGGTGAGGTCGATGACTTTCGGTTTGGACTTAATCCCCACCTTTTCCATCAGGATTTCCAGTTTGCTCCTGTTTTCCGGCTTCTTCTTCTTCTGAAGGACACGGCTGGGCAAACCGTGAACCATCGTAAGAGTGGCGGAGAACACGAATGTCTGTCTGGTGGGATTAAAGTGTGTGGTGTTCAGCATCTCCAGGAGGCTCTCCAGCTCTTCAAAGTGACCTCTTTCTACCATGCGGTCAGCTTCATCAATGACCAGACACCTGCAGCACAACAGGGCAGCATCACTGAACAATTACCACACTTTTCAGAGATCTAGAGTATAAAGTATTGCTGTACACACTTTGGATTTTCTTAGATCATTTAAAAATATTTTTAGTAACTATTCTGCAGTTGCACCTGAAAATATTCAACTCCCACTGTGAAATAAGTTTTAAAAAATATACAAACCAGCAAATTTCCGCAGTAAACAAACCAAACAAGAACAATTTTAACCAGACTAATATTACAAGTACTTAATTTCCAAATTAAACATATAAGGCCACTTTCAATAACTACAGCAGAGTCAAAACTATTTAATCCCTTCCTGCCGAGCATCTTCAGTCCTCCACAGAGCAGCCTTTGGTTGTTATTATCTGCTATAAACAGCATGGCCAGACACCAGGTTCTGGCAGCGTTCCTGAGGAATCTCGGCCCACTTCTCATGGGTAAACACCTCCAGGTCATTATATTAATGAGTGCTACAACCATCTTCACTCTAGTAACTACCAGGACCTCTTCTGAAACCAAGCCTTGCCAGACTTTGAGCTACGCTTGAGATCACTGTCCTGTTTCAGGGTCCAATGATGCCCAAGCTTCAGCTTTCTTACAGACTACCTGAAATTTCTCCCAGGATTTCCTGTTTCTCCAATGAATCCATCTTGCTCTTCCAGTGCCGGAGGAATCAAAGCTGCCCCAGATCATCACTGAGCCACTGCCATGCTTCACTGT
Organism: Characodon lateralis; assembly: GCA_036250325.1. NCBI lineage: Eukaryota > Metazoa > Chordata > Actinopteri > Cyprinodontiformes > Goodeidae > Characodon > Characodon lateralis. The sequence continues at coordinate 5,709 of JAHUTJ010044027.1, forward strand.
AGGCATGGCGTTCTTTACAGTGTATGCTTCATTCTTCCTCCTCCAAACATACCGCTGATCCATCAGCCCGTAAAATTCCAGTTTTAACTCGTTGCTCCACAGAACAAAATCCCTAAACCTTTTTAGCCTTATCATATGGTTCTGAGCAAGCTAGAACCTGTCTTCCTTGTGTTTTTAGGTCAGCGGTGCTGTACTTCCTGCAGTTCAGGCATGGAGCCCTTTAGCATGACCCGATACTGAAACAAGATCAGGTCTTTGAGGGACGCCAGATGAAGACCACACCAATGCGAACACTGCTGTAATCATTATACTAATCTAGATGCTGTTCCAGATCTTGCTTCAGAAAAAAAGGATGTTGCAGCTGTTTTTTTAGGAAAAGTCCCGAGACAAGACCATCAGCCGTCTCAGTGCCACAACACAACTTCGTTTTTCTGCCACTTCCCGGCAGCATATCCTCTGTTCCTTTAAATTTGTAAAAAGTGCTTATAACTGGAACTCCAGGGCCATTCAGCAAGTTTTTGGACAAATCTCTTGAATGAATGATATTTCTAACATGTTTAAAAATTTACCATCAGCAGTCAAGGTATTCAGGGCGGTCTGATGCAACTAAGGTAGCTACTGATTGGTTGCATCAGGTGGACCTGAAAACAAACGTGGCTCTTATGAAATATTAGAGGGGGCTGAATAATTTTGAGACTGCAGTAATCATGCTGGGGAAGCAGCATCAGAGCCAGGGACCTAAAAAAGCCCAACAAGCTAATGAAGGCTGGCTGTGTTCTGGGGACTCCTCTAGAACCTCTGGAGATCATTGTACAAGGAAGGATTCTTCATAAAATGAAGAATATTATGGAGCCATAATCAAGAGAACAAAGACTGTAGAAGCTGTGGTCTAAATGACCATAAAGTAGAAAATCATCACAACGCTACAGTTTTCTGGGTAAACTTTATGTTTTTTTCCAATTTAAACTGAGTAGTATTCTGCTCTGTGGGTCTGGTGACTTTCTCAGGTTGCTGCCTCTTGGTTGGGAATCATGATTTCTTATAATAAAAAACTTTTTTCCCTCCATGTTTTAATATACATTTTATGAACCTGTACCCAGAGGAATCTGAACTGTGACTCACTTCAGCTGTCTGAGGTTGAGCAGATGAGGATGCCGCTCCTTGATCAAGTCCCACAAACGTCCCGGAGTGGCTATGATTATCTCTGGCCTGCGCTTTAGCATCCTCCGTTGCTTCTGCTGAGCCATTCCACCCACCACTATGGCTGTTTGGATGTCTGCAGGACAGGAAGACAGGCGGTGTGGGAGAAAGACAGCGATGATGAGTTTTCTTCTGACACTTCTTGGATTAGTAACTCCAACACAAAACACTGAATACAACTAAATGCCTCAGTGCTCTGACTGAGCTCGACAACAGTTATTATTCTACCATGAGCACCAAACACGAATGTTTTTATCAGTTGGCCCCTGACTGGAGATCTAAATCACAGTAAATGATCTTGAACACACTCACACGGATCTTTGTGTTTAATCATGACTTACCCGTGTATTTTGCGACAGCATCAATGTGGTGTTTGACCTGAACAGCCAACTCCCTGGTCGGAGTGAGAACCAGTCCGAGGAGAGGCCGGTTCTGCCCCTCATCGACCTTTCCTTTGAAATCAAACTCTGCGTCATCAATCACTCGAACACACCCAAGCTGCTCGTCCTGATCTTCACCCTCAGCGCCCTGTTCATCTTCATCAGAGCCTGCATTAGTCTGGTCCACTTCGCGTTCATCATCTTCCTCTGAAGGCTCCGTGCTGTCATCCTGTTGCTCACCAGTTTTGGGGTCCTCTGTGTCACCTGGTTCGGTTGTTTTCCCCGAGCCGTTCTTCCACTCCAGGATGGTGTGGATCATGGGAATTCCGAAAGCTAAAGTCTTCCCACTTCCTGCAATTACAAATCAGTTTCAGTGAACACCATTAAGGTTTTTGATGCACCCCTCTGTGGCCACCTAAAATAGTCTTACCGGTCTCAGCCGCCCCCAGGATGTCCATACGGTCTCTGATTGCTGGAGGCAGAGCCAGAGCTTGAATGGAAGTGGGTGAAGTGAAGCCCAGCCTGCTTAAAGCCTCCAGCACTGCAGATGGGACAAACAGGTCCTTCCAAGCACTCACATCAGAATCTTTCTCCTCAGAACCAGAAAGTGCTGCATTCGTCCAGTTCTTTCTCTGCTTTTTTGGAGGCTTTATCTGATCCTGTCTGGGTTCTTCTGGAAGTGATGGAGGTTTGATGCTTGTCTGTTTCTCTGTGACTGCAGGCTGCTCTGTTTTCTGGCTTGATTTCTTCTTTTCTCTTCTATCTGTGGTACTAGACTGAGCAGGTACAGAGGTAGCAGCTGTTTCTTTCTCATTCTCTCCATCCTCCTCACTGGGAGCTTCACTTTCCTGCATCACGTCCTTATTGGTGCCACAACTACCTGTCTCTGGATCATTTGCAGCCACTTTCTCGTGTTTCTTCTTCTTCTTCTTCTTGGCAGGTTCGGCCGCTTCCTCTACAGCCTGCTCGGCTTCTCTCTTATTTGCCTGTTTCTTTTCCTTTCTCACCTCTTTCGCAGCCTTCCCGCTGTTTACCAAACGGTAGGAGGTCAGCTCCTCGAAGCAGATCAGGTCCTGCAGGCCTTCCTGTGAGAACAGATGAGGATCCAGCTCCACGGGTTTCCATTTGCCTTTCATGTCGAAGCTCCGTCTGACCGAGGAAACCCGCTTATCTCCAGTTTTCCCCTTCTTTGGCTTCATTTTTCTTCAAACTGGAACCAGTTTTCCCAACGTGCTGAACTACTTCCTGAGTCTTTATATGCGCATGCGTGCTGCGCCGGTTCGCGCTTTAAAACTAGGCCCACGTTCTTCAACGGATATGTTTTAGGCGGAATACCCAGCGAAGATTATCAATAAGAACAGTTGACCTAAAGTGAAGCGGCTTCAGTCTGGTCAGACAGCACATGACACGAGGGCGCAGCCATGACGGTATCGTCACGTGGTTTGAAAAAACTTTATTCGTCCAACGACGTGATCAGTGAATCAGGATCGTCCCCCTGCGCAGCAGATGACTTATTTTATGTTCAAAATTCCTAAAACATTCAAACTTCTGTTATAAGAAACACATTTTTCGTTTCTGCAGTGGAGGCAGAAAACGATCCTCCACTGTAAACGAGATCTTGCTATACACTTCAAAAATTAAAACACTGTTTCTTGTAGTACTGCTGTACACACCGGATATATAATATACAATACAGAGTACTTTTTAACTTTATTATTCTATATTTGCTCCTAAATTATTCAACGCTCAGCATATGCAGTGATATGAGCCATATGGGCAGTTGTCCAGGGTGGCATTTGAATAGGGGACAAACAAGTACCAGATTTAAAAAATGAATCTGTCTCCCTGAACAGGTTTTCCACTGCTTTTATTTACCTGTAGTTAACTGGGAGTTAATAGGACGACTAGCTTGTGCCTTGTGCAAGACTGCACTGTATATTTATCCCACCCCCGAATCTCATTTTCTAATTTAAATTAGTTGGAGGGCGGCAGGAGTGTCTCGCCCAGTCACCATTCATGTGAGAACTGCCACTGACCCCCCTGTGCAAAGTATTATTATTGGCCAAATATAAAAGCCAACAGCTGTTTGCAATAAATAAAGCAAACAGGAGTAATTTCAATGACTCGTCACTACTTATACTAGTAGTGGGTTCTCCAAGTTAATCACTTTTACTGACAAGAACATTCTTAAAATAACCCCTTCATGACAAGCATCTTTATACGGGGTGTCGTTTGTAAAGTTACACAGTCAACATTTTGAATAATTTAGCCTGTCAAATGAGAAGAAAAATGGAGGTTCATTTAAAGGTCATATTTTCACCATGTCATTCATACATTTAAAATGTCACAGTTCCAACTAAACTAAATATTTATCTTGCAAACTAAATATTTAGCTTGGAGATAAATAATTGGCGTACTAACTAAATATTTAATTTGTAACTAGATATTTAATTTGCAAGCTAAATATTTAGCTTACTAACTAAATATTTAACTTGCTAATTAAATATTTCGTTTGGAACTGTGACATTTCTAAATGTATGAATGACATGGAAATTTTTTTCTCTAATGACAGGTTAAACAACTCAAAATATTGCTGTCAGTTTTTGAATATGGCCACCATATCTTTAGTACTTTGTAGAGCATTGTCTTGTTGTTATGATCCGCTGCAAACATGATTCATAACTCAACGTCAACATCTGACAGTGTTCATTAGAAATCGTAGCCCAGACCAATAGTTAATTAATATGCATGAGGTTTTTATTTCCTTTAAAGAAAAAATATGCTTGAGTTTCCATAATGCAGCTGCCTTTTGCAAAGACAGGTGACTAGTAGCTTCCAGGACTTCCCCTGAGGCCAAGCCTTGGTGGATTTTGTGATATGCTTGGAATCATTGTCTAGTTCAAAGGTCAATGATAATGATTCAATTCAATTCAAAAATACTTTATTAATCCCAAAGGGAAATTAAATGTTGTTGTAGCTCATTATGAAGGTTTCTTCAAAGAGTCGTTGTAGATGCTGATGGCTGTGGGCAGGAAGGATCTCCTG
>JAHUTJ010044028.1:0-10330 GCA_036250325.1 Characodon lateralis
CAGCTGTAGATCTCTGCAGTTCATCCAGAGTGATCATGGGCCTCTTGGCTGCATCTCTGATCAGTCTTCTCCTTATTCAAGATGAGAGTGTAGAGGGACGGCCGGGTCTTGGTAGATTTCCAGTGGTCTGATACTCCTTCCATTTCAATATGATTGCTTGCACAGTGCTCCTTGGGATGTTTAAAGCTTGGGAAATCTTTTTGTATCCAAATCCGGCTTTAAACTTCTCCACAACACTATCTCGGACATGCCTGGTGAGTTCCTTGGTCTTCATGATGCTCTCTGCGCTTTGAACAGAACCCTGAGACTATCACAGAGCAGGTGCATTTATACGGAGACTTGATTACACACAGGTGGATTCTATTTATTATCATCAGTCATTTGGGACAACATTGGATGATTCAGAGATCCTCACTGAATGTCTGGAGTGAGTTTGCTGCACTGAAAGTAAAGGGGCTGAATAATATTGCACGCCCCACTTTTCAGTTTTTTATTTGTTAAAAATGTTTGACACATCCAATAAATTTTATTCCACTTCACGATTGTGTTCCAGTTGTTGTTGATTCTTCACAAATAATTTGAATTTTATATCTTTATGTTTGAAGCCTGAAATGTGACAAAAGGTTGAAAAGTTCAAGGGGGCCGAATACTTTCGCAAGGCACTGTAATGCTGCATTGAAAGCTAGTCTTGAGTCATTGGATTTGACCTCAGGCTCTGCTTTATTGCAGTATGTTGATGATCTTCTGCTTTGGTGTCCTATTAAGGAGCAATGTGAGAAGGACACTGTCACACTGTTGAAACATTTGCATTCAGAGGGGCACAAGGCCTCTCTTTCTAAACTTCAGCTTGTCCAGCAACAAGTAACCTTTTTAGGTTATGTTATTTTTGCTGAAGGTAAAACTCTTTCCTCAAAGCGTGTGAATGCAGTGCAAAACATTCCAAAACCTGCTACAAAAAAACAGTTGATGTCGTTTTTGGGCATGACTTCCTATTGCAGAAATTTTATTCATAATTATTCCTGTATGGAAGCCCCGTTGGGTGCTCTCATACATGGTAAAGGTCTTCAATCTCAGGACAATATTGTTTGGACACCTGAAGCAGAAGCTGCTTTTATACAACTTAAGCTGGCTTTGCAGAAGGCTCCTACATTAGGATTACCAAATCCTAACAAACCTTTTTTCAGGCTGTTGATGAAAAACATGGGTGCATGACATCAGTTCTCCTCCAAGATCATGGAGCTACACGGCGACCCGTTGCTAATTTTTCTGGAAAATTGGACCCTGTGGCTATAGGACTCCCTAACTGCCTTCGTGCTGTGGCAGCTACAGAAAAAGCTGTGTTGGCTTCTAGAGACATTGTTGGATTTGCAGACCTCACAGTTTTGGTTCCACACTCTGTTGCTCTTATTCTGCTTGAACAAAAAACATCACACCATTCTGCTGCTCGCTGGCTCAGATACACATTGATTCTTTTGGACATGCCAAATATAACTGTTAAAAGGTGTACTGTGCTCAATCCAGCAACACTTCTCCCCACGCCAAAAGATGGGGAGCCTCATAACTGTGTTTCAGTGTTGGAGGAAGTTTGCACACCCCAGCATGACCTTTCTGAGATACCTCTGAAAAATCCAGAGATGATTTTATTTGTTGATGGTTCGGCTACTCGAAACCCTGATACTGGTTGGAATCAGGTGGGTTTTGCAGTGTGTTCTTCCCATGAAACTCTTGCTTCAGGCTCACTGCCAAAACACTTTTCTGCCCAGGCTGCTGAGCTTGTGGCCCTGAGTGAAACTTGCAAATTAGCCGAAAATCAAACTGTAAACATTTACACAGACTCGAGATACGGATTTGGTATAGTCCATGATTTCGGGGCATTGTGGAAACACAGAAAGTTTCTTAAAAGCGATGGAAAACCCGTTTTGAACCATGTTCAGGTTTCTAACCTGCTCGGAGCAATTCTTTTACCAAAAGCTATCTCTGTGTGTAAATGCGCAGCACACACATCTTCGACAGATGTGGTTTCACAGAGGAACAGCATAGCGGATTTAGCAGCAAAACTAGCGGCTTCTTCTGCTCCTCTTTTCACTGCTTTGCACACACACAAGGATATCCCTCCCTCTCCACTCCTGTATAACTTGAAAGCATTACAGAGCTTTGCTTCTGTGGGGGAGAGGTGCGTGTGGGCTTCTGCAGGAGCAAATGCACTGATGGTGTCTGGATGGGCCCAACCATGTCTTCCCATACACTTCTTTCCACATTATGCAAAGCTCACACATGGTTTGGATCATTGTTCAAAAGAGGGAATGATAGCTGCTTTAACATCTCAGTGGTTCACAAAAGATTTCTGTATTTATGCTCGTAAGTTCTGTCACTCTTGTATGATCTGTGCAGCATACAATGCAGGCAAATCACCACAGATGACTCAAGCTGCACATCCACAGCCAGATAGGCCATTTGAACATCTTATGATGGACTTCCTTGAACTCACTCCATCTGAAGGGAAAAAGTATGTGTTGGTTGTTGTTGACATGTTTAGCAAATGGATTCAAACGTTTCCAAGCAAAAGCGCAGACAGCCACACAGTCACCAAAGCCCTTTTAACAGAAATAATTCCCCGATGGGGCATTCCTTCAAAGATTTCTAGCGACAATGGCACTCATTTTGTGAATGCAGCAATGAAGGAGGTGAGTAAGTTCCTGGGGTTTGACCTACGAACCTGTGCATACCATCCACAGAGTGGTGGCGCAGTGGAACGTGAAAATGGGACTTTGAAATTAAAATTAGCCAAGTGTTGTGAAGAAACTGGTTTACTTTGAGAAACTGGCTTACTTTGGACAAAGGCCCTGCCTATTGTACTCACTTATATGAGAATGAGTCAAAGAGCACGAGTAAACCTCAGTCCTTTTGAGGTGCTGCTTGGCAGACCTCCAAATTTGGGCATGGGAACATTGCCAAGACCATTGCCCTCCACATCTTTGTGTGAAGATAAGATGTTGTCTTACTGTCAAAACCTGTCGACTGTGCTTTCTCAAGTTTCACAGACGGTGAAAGCGACACTACCTGAAACAGCCACATCTCCCCTCCATTCTTTGGTGCCAAGTGACTGGGTTCTGGTCAGAGAGTTTAGGAGGAAACACTGGAAGTCCAGGCGCTGGAGAGGACCATTTCAGATCCTGCTGGTCACCCACACGGCTGTGAAGTTGGCAGAGCGAGTCACGTGGATACACGCATTGCATTGCAAGCGGATTCCAGATCCTCTGGATTCTCCTGGTCCCCAGGATCCAAAGAATCTTTTACCTGGATCATCTCGTGCTTAACGTGTGAGGAGAGCGGCCCACCACAAGGCTACGAACTGTAAGCTAATCACTGGAGAGTGATTGAAAAGGTGGGTGAAGAACACTGTTCTGACAAGGGCACAATAATCCCTTGGGCAGTGCAACGTTTGTTAAAAGGAGTACTTGGACGAGAAGAGGATGCCTCCTTTCAGCCCCGAATCTTCCAAAATGAAGGATTACAAGAGATGGGGAAAGACTATTGCATATGCGTTACTCTTTGTATTCATCATTGTTATGTTATATTGTCTTTTTCATTTGCATGTGTTTGTTGCTCAAAAGCACATCAGGACAGACAGAGCAGTCCCGATGGCCATTGTAGAGAGGAACTCAGGGCTGGTGTTGGACCACTTGTTGGCTGAATATTGGACTATTTGCACGGTGCTGGACGTCACCAGGCCTCCTGGTGTTTTCGGCCATTTTGTATCCAGGACAGTCCGCTCCTACAAATCCCATCGGACACTATGAGTGATATGACGGGGCGTCCCAAGTCTGACGTCACAAGACGCTATATAACGGGGCCTCCATTTTGAACACTCGCCTTCAGCTAGAAACCGGGTCCGGTTACCAACATCTGAAGCATCACCTGGAGAAGAGTCCCGAGTGGATCTAATTTATTCTCTCTCGTTGGCCACGAACAATTCATAACTGAGGTTTCTGGACTAAGAAGGCCAGAAATTTGACTTTGCCGATCGAAGACTTGAGTTTAACACGTAACTAAAAACACAGAGTTTTGAGGAGACGAACTGCCACCGTGTTTTATCCTAGTCGACTTTGAAAGTCAGATCATATTTTTCCCTTTCGCCAAGGAGGCCAGAGGACGAAGATTGACCGCAGTTAACTGTGGACGCACAGTAACTTCCAACTTTCCCCTTCCTCTCTCAGCCCCGCTCAGAAGAAAGCCGACAACAAGTAATACCCATCCTTTATTTTTATTTCTTTCTTAGAAAGCCTGGGCAGGGTATAGGAGGTTTTAGTGCGATGAGATTCGCTAGTTAATATAATGTGTTCTGAATGATATGTGCATATAACCTTGTTATTGAAACTTTGATGTGCCGTGTTTGACGTCTGGAGGCCGCTGCGCTCCCAGCTTTGTGTGTGTTTTGCGGGGTTATTGAGCACCTGAGAGCAAGTGCAGATGCGCTGTGAGAGTGGACTATTAAAATAAGCTCATGGTGAAATTCCCCATTTTCTTTGTCTTCAACCCACCTGCTTGCTAGCTTGCCGCCAAAAGTTTTATAACTCTTTGTCTGCTCAGGAGTTGGGGGAGGTTTTATGACTGAGTATAACTGAGTTACAGTGGAGCTGCGCCCCACCCTCTACTCACAACCATATCCTTTTGTCATATTATCATTTTGGCCTTAACTGCTGGTTGATCCCATTCACCCCACTGCTGTTTTGCTTTATTTTTGTTTAGTTAGATATTTTACCCCTTTTGTGTAGAACTTTGCATGTTGAGTAGGTGAAGATTATTAAATCAGAAGAACGGATTGTATGAGGCTGTCATTTAATAAATATTCACATAGATAAAGAGGAGACGTTTCTGGGTTCATTTTGTGTAAGAGTGATTTGTCAGTCAAGATAAGGTTAAAAGTTCCACACGTTTCGTCAGAAACGGTTGATTAAACAGTGACATCTCCGGTAATAGTTATTAATTATTACTGAGTATTTAACGGTTGTAATTATCAAAGGCGTTGAGCCACAATTACAACACCAGAAGACATCTCTGGTCTCGATTCATAAATGAGGATTTTGGTTAAGAAATAAATTTTGTCAAATTATGATTTTTAATTGTAATTATTGATAAGGATTAATCAATCAATAATCAGAATTCCTAACACTGGTAACCATACAGGTTCCTAGGAATACCACAGTGGCAGCGAAGATTGACCTCTGTGATGTGGTCCCCTGTGAAGGTCGTGACAGTTGTTTTCAGAATGCAGACGTGTACATTTGTGCCCTAGCATTTGGAAAGTGGGGTCTCATCAGTTTGATTAGAGACAAATCTACTCAGCGAGCTGACAACATTAGATATATTCCACTGGTAATAACTGTCAGGGGAATGTGGAAGAATCCCTGGCCTACTGTTAAACATGCAGATCTTAAAGAACTTGTTTTGATTTTAGGAGCTGATGTTTCTGGAAGAGACCCACAGGGATTGTTTCGGATTCATTTTGTGGATCAGCCTAAACCTCCTAATGAAATGTTAGATATTTCTGGTGTTAGCACTTCTCCTAGCCCAACCACACCTCCTCAAGCACTGGTGACTTACTTACATGTTTCATCACCTGAGGTAATGTTACAAGTTGAAACTGGATTTTCTGATAAAAACATCTGGTCAGAATGGATTAAATTTACTGCAAAAACCAATAACATGACAGAGTGTATTGCCTGTTCATCAGACAGACCACAACTTTTCACTACTCCCGCTTCTTTGTTATATAACACAGACCGCCCTGGGTTTGACTGCATGTTAGCTCTACACATGACTTCACCTAAACATTGTTCCACTTTGAGTGACCTTTTCCCACCTGCTAACAATCACACCATCCCTCCAGTTTTCACTCCTAGAACAGGAAATTACACATGCCTTACCAGGAGGAATTACAGCTTTGTGGGTCACATGTCTAAGTCTTGGTGTTCAGATACCATAAATGTTACAACCTGGGATAATGCTAGTTCACTCCTCCATGCATGTGCTGACCTCTTCTGGTTTTGTGGTGGAAAGACACTGTTTAATTATTTGCCTTCTTCTTGGTCAGGAACATGTACTTTAGTTAGATTAGCTCTACCGGTGGCTTTGCTTGGACATTTGCCAACTTCTCCACCCTCGATTCTCCGTCACAAATGTGCAGTGGATTTTTCTTTCAGACATAACAATCTCACTTATTTCGATGTTATTGGGGTTCCACGTGGTGTTCCATATGAATATAAGTTAGCCAGTCCTATAGCCAATGGGTTTGAATCAATATTTCTTTGGATTACTCCTAACAAAAATGTTGATCGCATTAATTATGTTCACTATAATATACAGCGCTTAGCAAACATTACCAGAGATGTAATAGTAGGTGTAACTGACCAATTATCCTCTAGTTCTCTTATGTCTTGGCAAAACAAAATGGCCTTAGACATGTTGTTAGCTGAAAAGGGAGGTGTTTGTGCCATGTTTGGTTCTTTATGCTGTACTTTTAAATGGAAGGATTTTATTATTACAAGTATGACTTCCTTTACCATCTTCGCAGATATTCTCATTTGCTGTGGATGATGTGCCATTCACTGTCTGCGCACTCTAATTAACAGATTGATCACTACAGCTCTGTCAAAGGAGGACTCCTCTAGGTCATATCAGATGCCTCTCCTCACAGGTGTACAGGAACCCATGGATTGCTCTGATGAGTCTGACAGCGACTCTCATGATGATGATGCTTTCTAATAAATTTACCGATATTCAATTTACATCTATTCATATAATCCTCCAAATTCTAATGATTGTAGATGTGTACCAAACACACACAGGGTAGATGATAACTTATGATTTAATTTTGCTAGTATATTGGTGTACTAATATATTCTACTACATTTTCTTCATTTTGAATTCTTTATATTATTTGTGTATTCATTTTATCTAATCATTCCTTAAAAGGTTGTTGATTGAAGAGATGTTTTTGTTTCCATCAGAATGACAAATTGTTTCCAACAAAGAGGATAACAGTAATAATAGATTTGTTGTAGTATTTAGCTTTGTGATAATGTTTCATTATTCATTTTACATTCTTTAGACAATTTTTATTACTACTTATTTCATATAATCAATTTTTGATTCCTTTTTATTATTAATTTTATTACTAATCAATTCACATTTTTGAAATTCATTTTCTTGTACTTTCCTTCTTTGTCATTCAGTAAAATTTTCTTAGGTGTTCAATAACATATGAAACTAGTTTCATTATAATCGAAGAGGGTGGATTGTTATGGAAATTTTAGTGCCTTGCTTGATTTGCTCCTTGATACTCTACAGGAACTGACAAAATTATTTGAACCGCTCTGTGTTGTTCGATTCTTCTCTTATTTAGTCTTAGAATAATGGTTTCTCAGCCTTCTACTTGCAGCTGTGTGAGATAATTTTATGCCACACTGTTAAGATTATGTGTAGGACAACAGGTCTCATGAGAGTCACATTGAAAACTGTTAGCTTATAGGAGAACTTTTACTTTGTTTGGTCAGAATGATTTGGCAGCACTACTGAGCACATCTCCAATGCTGTAAAATCCTTCTTTCTTGCAAGATTAAAATAAAGCTGATTCTGAGTGACATACATCAGTCTCTGGATGCAAATTTTTCTACAAAACTATAACAGTTTCGTGTTTCATGGCGAGAAGTCAGATTTTGAGGCTTTGGACCAATGCTCCAAGAGACTTTTTTTGTAGGTCCTGGAAGATACATATGTCTACCAAATTTCACAATCCTCGGTCAAAGCATGGCTTGGGGCTGATTTTTTCAAGTTTTGTAGGGAGACGCTGTGAAGAAATTAGGCCAAGCCCACCAAATATGTCATCAGATTTCTTTTGGGGACTGGACAAGGATCAATCACATTGATTTTGGTGCAGATCAGATGATATATGTGGAAATTGGAGCCAAACACATGGCAATGGCGTGACATCTGACTTCGCCGCGCCGCCATGGCCACACCCTTTTATGAAAAGTCACTGTGCTTCAAATGAAGTTAGACCCACTAGTTATCTGTCTTCTGACACAGTTTCAACTTGATTGGGTCAAGAGGGTCAGAGAGGCACCTTTCTAAGTAAAAAAAGTGACTTCCTCTTCTCAAGGGACGTGGCTTTGATGATGTCATCATTTGACCAGATAGGATTGTTGGTGACCTGAGAGGGATACCAGGTTTTGTGTATTTCAGCCAATTTATGTGAAAGTTGTTGCTGTTGGAAAATGGCAGCAAGAAGGCTAACTTTGAGGCCTGGTCCTGCCCCTTCAACATGCTCAAAAACTCACAATTTTGATAACTTTTAATCCCCAATGCCTTAACTACATACTGACCAAATATGAAGCCGCTAGCTCAACATCCCTAGGAGGAGTTCGTTAAAGTTCGACATGTATGAAAAGTGAAAAACGTCCAAAAATGACCCTTTGACCCAAAATGGCCGACTTTTTTTCATGATTTGGGGAGATCTAGCTTTGTACCAAATTTCAACTCTCTAGGACTTACCAGTTAACCTATCTTACTTTAGGGGGCGCTGTAGAGCCGTTTGGCAACGCCCATTATTAATTCCATTAAAAACCTTAAATTTCACTAGGGGGACAATTTTGCGTAAAGTTTGGTGAGTTTTGGAATATGTTTAGGCCCCCAAAAAGGCAATTAAGTTGCCCGGAAAAAAAATAATAAACATTTGCATTACAATAGGCCTTTGCAACGCTTAGCAGCACTGGCCTAATAATGTCTGTTCTCCTTTTGAAACACTATGTTGGAACAAAGTCCAGTTTGGAATCAAGCTTCTTAGCTTAACTTCTAGTTAAGTCTAACACTGCAGTTTTGTATTGGTATACCATAAAAATGTCAACGCCGGTTTAAAATACTTCTCTGCATTTAACCTGAGCAGAGAAATTCTTGAATACAGACTATGTGCATTCATGTTAAACAGAATTCTGAAGATTGTCATAACAAAATTGATCAATTACAGCATTAAGAGATATGGCTGAGAAAGCATATTTTGAAAAGAGATTGTTAAAAATGTTTTTGAATTCCTGAAGCTTCAAATTTGGCCATTTGTCTGTCTTTGTTGTTTTGTCTTTGTTTTGTTGGAATGAATGTGTGTTTATGTGTTGCATGACATAATAATCCATGTTTAGAATAATGCTTCCAAATCCCAGATTGATTAAAACCTTGAGTTTTCAGGCGAGTTAAGAAACAGCTTGTTTTGAGGTAGGTGCATGTTAACACTTAAAGTACACTAAGATGGGTTGGAATGAAGAAACTGCGGGGCCCGGCCATAGGCTGCCCATCAGAGGTTAGTTCTGCCTGGCTCTGCCCACCTACCAGGTTTGTTCACGCCTTTGCTTTCATGAAAATGCTCAGCACCTCCCTTCCTGAGTTTTAACACTGTTTCAGAGATGATAGAATCAAAAGGCTTGTAGTGATTGCTGCCTTAAAAACATATTTTTGTATAATAATTGAGTGAGGATTAAGCATGACATTTAGATTTCTGTGTTTTATTATTAAAATGTTAATGAAATAGTTTAAACTTCTTTAAAGAATTAGTTTTGCATGCAGAATCATTGGTGATTTATTAGATTGAAAGTTTTCCCTGGTGCCATTAAGCTAGCTGACAGTTCAAGATATGCCAAAAGTAAGGAATATATTTTTGATAAAGAATCTGAGTCATGACTTCATACTTGGTGGGAATTAATGATTAGATTCAATTTGTAGGGTTTATGCATAAAAATTACATTAGATTTCCATTAATCTATTACTCATCTTTATACAAGACAAATCAGGATGATATATGACTTAATTTTAAGTGAGACATTGATGAACTGCACAACAACTGAAGTTTGTGTTTTGTTGTTAATGGAACTGAATTGCAGTTAAAAACAACTGGATTTTCTTTATGTTGCTTTTGGTAATTTCATAGTGGCACATAGTTATGTCAGAATTCATTTCTTTTGTTCTATGTAATGTGATCCTGGTTACTAGAACAGTTTTTATCAAACATTTTGCTGGATTGTCGCATGGGTTGGAACCTGCGTCAGAAGAGTGGAATGTTAGAATAAAGTAACATGGGGTTACAAACGTTTTAGCACTCATGGAAAAATGGGTAGCTCACATCTCCAGTAAGGACTTGGTAACAATGCGAGAGACACATTGTACAGGGGTTGGACAATGAAACTGAAACACCTGTCATTTTAGTGTGGGAGGTTTCATGGCTAAATTGGACCAGCCTGGTAGCCAGTCTTCATTGATTGCACATTGCACCAGTAAGAGCAGA
>JAHUTJ010044029.1:0-10328 GCA_036250325.1 Characodon lateralis
CTGGGCATGCAACAGTCTGGGTGGTACGCTTCTTTGGGGCTTCTCCACACCGTAACTCTCCCGGATGTGGGGAAAACAGTAAAGGTGGACTCATCAGAGAACAATACATGTTTCACATTGTCCACAGACCGATTTGCGTTCCTTGCACCATTGAAACCGACGTTTGGCATTGGCATGAGTGACCAAAGGTTTGGCTATAGCAGCCCAGCCGTGTATATTGACCCTGTGGAGCTCCCGACAGACAGTTCTGGTGGAAATAGGAGAGTTGAGGTGCACATTTAATTCTGCCGTGATTTGGGCAGCTGTGGTTTTACGTTTTTTGGATACAATCCGGGTTAGCACTCGAACATCCCTTTCAGACAGCTTCCAGATGTGGTTCGTCCTTCTTGGTGGTATGCTGACATTACCCATTAACTCTGGTATGTCACCCATAATGTTGTGTGCATTTCAATATTTTGAGCAAAACTGTGCTCTTACCCTGCTAATTGAACCTTCACACTCTGCTCTTACTGGTGCAATGTGCAATCAATGAAGACTGGCTACCAGGCTGGTCCAATTTAGCCATGAAACCTCCCACACTAAAATGACAGGTGTTTCAGTTTCATTGTCCAACCCCTGTATATATATATATAAACCTATACATAGGTTTAACTTTTTGAAATGACATAATGAAATAATATATTTTTTCATGATTAATGTATTCGGATGCACCTGTTAGTGTTGTAGACTGAATTGTGAGCCATGGAAAAGCAGGGACCACTTGGACTTACACTATGGCGACATATGGAAAATTTGACAAGTCTTTTGTAAAACATGCAAAAGAGTCGAGCAACAGCAACACAGCAAAATGTGAAGTGCATCAGATGCATTGTAAAGCCTCAAGGTGTTTGAGTCATTACCTAACTGGCTATTGTGCTGATGCAGAACCGGGGTCCTGTAAATTCCTGCCTGCTTGTGACACCATAGATAATTACACCTCCATAAATAATGGAGTGTGCCTCACCCACTTCCTGTAGAATTTTCTTTAATGAGCTTAATATACAGAAAGCTGCTGGAAACATGTGGCACATAAATCTTAAATCTTTTTTTTTTTTTTGTTAAAAGAAATAATCAGTCTTGAAAACATAGACTACTAGCAGGAGTGCATTATGAACTTGTGAGGCAATTCCAGTGTTATCTGCTTTACCACCGATGAGTTATGTAATAGCAAGACAAAGAGGAGAGGGTTTTTAGGTCTTTCTATTACAAATAGCATGTGGTCAAGTTGGGTTCACACTGTGCAGACATTTACCATCGTAGACAAAATGTTTTATTGTAAAAGAACTGTAAGAGAATCTGTGGTTGTTCTGTGGTCATTCATTGTGACAGATGCACCAATCACTAATTTAGCACAAGTTCTAGATCACGATCAAAGGCGACATATGACAGACATCAAGCTTCCACAGCTGTCTCCTTTTCCTCATCCTCAGAGTAAGATTCTTATAAGAAAGTGTTAATCATCGTAACCTGCTGTCCACTGAAATTGCTGTCGAACATTTCTGACAAGGATCTGCTGCAGCAACAAATCATCTGGTATCTTTAGTCATGCAGTGTGACAGGAGTTACTATTAAAAATTTTACAATCTCAAGCTCATCATGATGTCATCTGTTCAAATCCTCTAGGATTTCAGTGTGATGGCTTAATGCATATTTCATACAATAATTAGTTTTGTCCCTCCCCCACCTATTACTGCACACTGTTGGTCAACAATATAAAAGTAGCCTTGCTTCCCTCACTTACAAGACAGACTAAATAATCTGTTTGCAAGTACAGTATGTCCGCTTGTGAAAACGAGTCATGGTGCAGAAACTAAAGTTGTGCCAATTATTATCCTTATTTAGCTAATGCTGCTTTGAACCTACAGGCATCAGCTACAGTGGCTCTAAAAGGTTTGCACACCTGTCAAAAGGCCAGGTTTGTGTGACAAAAATTGCATAACGAATCATTCCAAAAATCATTTATTTAGTACAATTAATCTGAAAAACAAGGAAATATGTTATAAGGACAAATCAAAATAATAAAAAAAATTCACTATACACTGTATACTATTAAACCCATACTTTGCTGAAACATATTTACTGATGAAACATCTGATTAAATCAAAGTTGAACCTTGGACCACAATTCCAACGGGTACAGTTGGCAAAAATACAAAACTGCACATCACCAAAAGACCACCATTCGAACACTGTAACATGGTGGATTTAAGATCTGGAGTTACTTTTCTTCAGAAGAACCTGAGTTTTTTGTCAAGGTGATTAAAATTATAGACAGTTTCAAATACCAGGCAGGTATAACGTTTAGCCAAAACCTTCAGCTGTCTGCTAGAAAGTGGAAGGTGAAGAGATGTTTTATGTTTCAGCATCACAGTGAACCACAGCTTCACAATAAGCACTTGAATTCTAATAATGAATTTAGTTGAATTTTTGTTTTAAATAAGTGTGTCAATACCATGACACCACTGTATATTTACCCCGGTATCATACCACGATGATCTTACACCTTGTAGCAATAATCTAAAAACTGGATCATATGTAAAAAAGAAAATAAAATAAAAATAGAAATAGAAAGTGAAAAATAATTCATTCATCCATTCATTGTTCATCAGTCATTTCTGTTTGCTATACTGGAGCAGAAACCTTAGATTCATTCATCCTGTCATATAACTAATATATTTGGTGGATTTAAATGATGATGCTGATTGTATCTTCTCTCTGTGCTCTTTTCCAAAAAAAAAAAAAAAAAAAAAAAAAAAAAAAAAAAAAAAAAAAAAGCAACCTTTACAAAACTAAAAAGATTATGTACAGAACATAGGATGTTTTTGAAGTTTTCTCAAATGTTGTCATTTCTACAAGCTTTCTCCAAAGTGCAACTTCACATTATGCAGCACTAAGAAATAAAGAAAATGCAGAGGCAACCCTAAAGGAGCTAAAGGTTTTTTGAAAAAGTTTTCCAAGCTGGACCTGAGTGCCTCTTCATAGATGTATACCTTTTTCTTTTGAGTGTTTTTTCTTATAGCAACACTTTCATAGGAAACCTCTTTAATATTTAAATTAATGACAGATACCACTACCACTAGACAGTGATATCTGTGGGATCCTGTGATTAAACTGGTGTCTTAGTCTTGCCATGTTAAAGTGAGCTTTTATGCATCTTGCTTCACCGCTTTTAGAGGTTTTACTGCTTGTGAGTCATGTTTATTTGTCATAACTAATTAATGTAAGAGAACCCTTTGATGATGCACTCATTTTTTCATCAAGATCTTTATGTTATCTTTAATCTCGTCTGCGCCTTTTATTTACATCCAGTCTTGAAAGCTGAATGTGGGCTGATCTAATTTGGTTCTCTGGACTCAACTGTTATGGATTAAAGCTGAATAAATTATTCATGTGTTCAAATAGCTCCAACTGTAATTCATATAAAATATGGCAAACATGCAAAGGACAGTCTTATATAGCTGTTGTGAAATGAAATACCTTTTCAATAGTCGCACTACTTCTTTCATGTTTAATATCTGAACATGTCCTAAACCTTGAACAGAGATCTGTTCAAAGCATGGTAATCTCATAAAATGATGTTTCAAAGACAACTCTGAAAACTCTGTCTGGCTATTCTGGATCGATGTTTGACATGACCATGAGAATGCGTGTCTGTGTGAGGACCATTTTTCGTATTTCACCATCAAAGTGAGGATAGTTTGTTTTAAAGTGAGGACATTTTCATGGTCCTCAACGGCTACTTTGCTAGGGGTTAGGTGTAGGACTAAAGTGTGAATTAAGTTAAAGTAGTACCGGTAATGGTTAGGTTTAGGGGTAGGGTCAGGGTTAAGCCATGGAAAAGTTTTGAAAATGAATGGAAATTAATTAAAGTCAATGAGAGTCAATACAAGGTCCTCACGACATATTAAGACAAGAGTCTCTGTGTGTGTGTGTGTGTGTGTGTGTTTGAAGATATTGATAAAGACAGGAAGACTTTTCAGGTTTTCTCCTGGGTGGATGTAACACTCTTCTCACAGAAGTGGAAAAAGTAAGTCAGAAAGTGTTATTCTGTACCAATTGAAACTGTATCAAAACACTGCAAAAGAGTTTCATGAACAGACACAAACGAACATGCATACACACATCTACTTCATCTTCTCTGTTCTTAAAGTGGATTATAGAAACAATGACTGCACTTGAAGGACCCCCATTAGCACCAACAATCTGAACAATCTTTATATATTTACATGAAACGTAAATATATAAAGCAGCGATACCAGTTACAGCATATGCTCCACACTATTAACACTAATAACACAAAGTAATATTTAAGGGCTTGGTCGAAGAAAGTTTTTGAAGTGGGGTTTTATGGAGTCTTTTTTTTTTTTTCATGAGCAGTCAATATCTCACCTTCAGTGGAGGCCAGTTTAAACAGCTTCAATTTGGAGAAAAAGAGACAGGTTCACATGAGAGTCAAGATGACTAGTTGACTCAGTTCCAATGTGGATTCCTCTTTTTTTTTAAATGCAGTCTCAGTTGTTTCATAGTGGTTCATGTAAATGCTATTTTTTATTGTTTATATCAAACCTTTGAATTTGCATGACATTGTTTGGTTATTTCTCTAAATATTTAAGTGATCTGTGTGTGAGTTAGAACATCTGAAAGAGGCATTGCTAAAAAAGGCTGCGATGAGCATAAACCTCACAAGCACAAAGTAAATTTAATTAAAGGTCATGCCACTGAGAGTTTACATTCCTACAAATATCTTAAGACTATTGTAGATGATCAATTGAACTTTGAAGATAACTGTGAGGCTGTGTGCAAAAAGACTCATCAGAGCCTGTTCTGTCTAAATAAACTCTGCCACTTTAATACGGACCGAACCATAATGAGACTTTTATTGTGTTTTTATCAAATCAGTTTTATCCTTTTCTTGATGTCATAGTTTGGTCATACAACTCTGAAAGAGAGAAATTCCCTCCAGCAGATAGTTAGTGTCGTCCAGACTGGTTGGACAGTCCCACTAATCCGTCTCATCCCTGTACAGCCAGCAGGTACAGCTGAGAGCCTCCTCTGTTTTAAACGACCTCTCTCATCCCCTTCACAGAGACTTTCAACTCATGCCCCATGGACAGAGATATTTAGTCCCAAAATGTAGGACCAGACGTTATAAAGACATTTTTATTCCTAAATTAAAGGCACAAGCTGAAATGAGCCAAACACTCTGGACTGTAAGTGGATATTAAATGGATTTTCTATTTAATTTAACTTCAGTATTTATCGACAACCGTTTTTTAATCATGTTTAATTTGTTCTTTTTCTTCTTCTTGTTTTTTTTTTTTTTTTTTATCAGAGTCTAGTTTTATTCTGGTTTTATTCTGGCTTAATTGGGTATTATTCCCTGCATTTCTAATTATTTATTTCTCTTGATTATTAAGCTTGGATTTCCTCTTTTGTGTTCGCTCATTTGTGAAATCTTGAGGATTTTGAGTACTGCTAAAATTTATGGTTTTCGTTATTTTAAGATGTTTTTTTATTTTATTTCCCAAAGTGTGTGCAAACATATTTTGAACCCTGCAAACCAAATCTACCTACGGGTATGAATAAAGTAACCTTGAACCTTGAGCCCATGTGTCTCTCCAGACAGAGCTAAAAGAAAAAACATCAACACATGTTAACAGGATTATAATTAGACTAATAAAGTTATAGAGCTAGTAAGCTGTTTTCTTTTTTTTATTATTTTTGTCGGACCCCAATTTAAAACGACATGGTCTTAAAAAGGATCTTAAATCCTGAGAGTAAAACACCCAGAAAATTATAGCGAGTTAAACGAGTATTATTGTATTTCACAGTTTCTGGCCAAATGCAACATTTGGTGCAGGTAACGTTTAATAAGGAACATTACTAGTGACAAACTGACATGTCTTTAGCATAAATAGGCACTGGCATCTATGTGGGTTTTCATCTCAAAGGAAAGGTGAAGTAGTGTAAAGGCAGAAAACTATTTTTTTTTATTATCCCTATGCTAACTGGCCTTTGGCTTTATTGAAGAGTGAAAACTAAACTCTTGTTCTGATTGTCTGTTCACACAGTTGTCTACTGCAGAGTGGTTACTGACCAAAAATTACACTCTACACAACCATTTCAGATCTAAAACTTAAATGTTCAAGTCAGATAACTATTTTAACAAGAAAAGCATTACTCAGTGCATTACCTCTGTTATTTAAGTAAAGACAAAACCATATTTGCTTTTGGACTTATAATCTAGTTTAACTCATAAATCAAAATTTTGACATATAGATGTTGATGTTTTCTTTCACTCCCGGTCGGTTTCACCTTTTTAAACTTACTCATTTTTAATAGACGATACTCCATAAAGACAGCAGACACTAAGACAATAAACTAGGACTGAGTCGTGGGGGATGATGTCTTATAATAAGCTGTGGGAGTAAGGGGGCTCCCTTTAAACTTCAAACCACAACTCCCCAGTATCACATCACAGGTTGGGGTTTTATGGAGGGACAAAATAGTTCCACTGATGGTCTGGATGCTCAGCCACAATGTCTGGAGGTGGAGAGGGGAAAACAGAGAGGGGCTAATTAAAATTTCAGAGGTACCAGCTGGGTGTCTGATCCCAAACACCCACCCATGCACCCCTCCCAGTGTCCTCATGTAGGGATTGAGACACACTCACCTTGATTTCTTCATTTATTAACCTTGACAGAAGCAAATCTGCTTCCCCGCTCACAGTGCCACAAAGCGTGCATAATAGAATGATTGTGCAAACATACAGTAAATGCTATGCCTCACACACACACACACACACATAAAGTTGACTTATTCATGCCCCCCCCCACACACACACACACAACACACACTTACACACACCCTGTAGGCCCAGACAAGGCCGTCCTTTAATGAAGGGCTTAATGAGCAAAGGAAGATACAACAAAGCCGTCTGGGAGAACTGTTTGTAGTGAAGTGATCAAATACTCCTGGAAACGATATCCTTAGCTGAATGATAAGCATGCAGGAATATGAAAACAGGTTCATTTTTGCCAAATTGAGGCATCATTTGCCACTAGGGCACCTTTCAATGACAGGCAGATCAACTGAAAAACTCAATCTTCCTAATGTATCTGTCCCACAATGTGCAGTTGTTGTATTATTTTAGTGTCACTTAGCATTTAGATTACATTTTGTGCTTGATTGCCATTTTACAGCTTTCCTGTCTATGCAAAGAAAATGAGAGAAAGGCCAAAAAGAAATATGCTATCTATACGTCTGTGTGTGTACCAGTGAGTGGCGTTGGCGGTGTTCCCCGAAGAGTTGCTAAATTGAGGGCCGCATCTCCATTTGGCCTGCCGGATGGTGACCTTGCAGCCCTATCTGTGTCTGCTCCGTGACTGCGTAATGAAGATTTCAGTGCCAGGCAAACAAATTGTAATAAATTGTTGCACCATGACTGAAAAGTAGGTGTTTTTACCACACAAACACACACAAAACATACACACCCTAAAAGAAGAACATGCAGAACATTTCCACATTCTGTTATGTTTCCATGAAAACTTAAATGTATTTTACTGGGACTTCATGTGACAAACCAACACAAAGGAGTGCCTAAATGTAATGTGCTATGAATTGCATTTACTGCATTTATAATCGAGAGACTGAAATTTGCCATTTTTTCTTTAAAAAACAAGTTAGGTTCAGTCAGATTTCATGGATATAATCTGTGTAAAGTGATTTTCATGTCACAGATTCTTAATTTCATTTAAGTATGGACATTCTAACACATGGATGTGAGTGCATTTCAATAATGAGTTCCTGAATGTGGGGTCAAAAACAGGGTCATTAAAGTAAATTACAGTAACAGAAGATAAGCAGTTAACTCCTCCCATGGGCGCACTGCTGATGAGTCGCAAACAGAAAAGCCATGATTTTTAGCAATAAAACTATAACCAAAGATTCTGATACAGAAATTGCATATTATTTCTAATGTAGAATCACAACAAATTTCACGGCCAGCTGTGAAAATAACAAGTTTCAAAGGGACTTGACTGAGCAGAATTCGATGTTCTCTGACTTTTGAATGGAGAGGAGAAAGTGCTCTAGTCGAGTTTACAACATGGTGTACTAGCCATAACTTGAATCTTTCACAGGGCTTACAAAGTGAAACTGAATTATAGTCGCTTCAAAGCCAGAGCGAGTTTGTAACGTTTCTAGAAATTTAAGAAATGAACTCTGAGAGATGTGTCCCTTAGGACTGTTAATCTTATTTTTACACATACTGTTCCAAGCAGACATCAGTGGCTGAAAATTTAATAAAGTGGCAGTAAGCAGAAAAGTTAAAGCTGGGATGTCTTAATTATCATGCTGAAGAAATCCAACTAATATGACATGGCTAGTATTCACCTTCCACCTGTTCCTGATGAATGAAAATGTATTACATACCAGGGCCTTTTCAGGCATAAATTTGTTCTCTGGAAATGTGTTTTTACTTTGGTAAATGTAGTAGAAGTGGAAGTAATGGAAATTACTCAGGTACCTGCAGTCAAAAGAATGGACTAATATTGAGCTCCATTCATCTTCTCATTACTTTTGACCAACTTTCTTGTCCCTGCTCAAGAAAAGCATTCCCACAGCATGATGCTGCCACCACCATGGCTCCCTATAGAGATGGCATGTTCAGGATTTAGGCTTTTGATGGAAAGAAATGTTGGAAACCATCTTTTCACAACTTCAAATATATGCACTGATTTATGTTGGCCTATCATAAAATCCCTATAAAATTCATTGATGTTTGTGGTTGTAATGTGGCAAAATATGAAAGTGATATGAGGCGTTTTGCAGTGCAGTGGATTCTACATAATGAAGCAAGTCTGTTCCCATATACATACACAACAACATGTACACAAAGACATTTGCAGATTTCATTGCATGACGGTGCTTAAATTGTCATTAGCTTGGGAAAGAAATTGGTTGTGACAGTGTGTCCTGCAAATATCTCTTGCTTTAGAGTAGCTTCCCTCTCACAGAACAAGTTTCTTTAATAAAAAACATCACAGTCGATATCTGGTACCCCCGAGTGAAACCCTTTAAGAAAACACCCCCAACCTAAAGGCAAACATTTAGTCAATTGTGCAAGAGAGAAAACAGAAGAAATCTTTACAAAGACACAAAAAAGAGAGCAACATAGCAGAGAAAGGACAGACAACAAAAGAGTGCCAGGGTAATGTTAGTTTGAGTTTGCAGCAGTGTATTTGTTTTTTGCCGCACTGTGTGTGTGTGAGTGTGTGTGTGTGTGTGTGTGTGTGTGTGTGTGTGTGTGTGTGTGTGTGTGTGTGTGTGTGTGTGTGTGCTCGTCGCCACAGAGATGTCTGACCTTCAACGACGTTCTGAAGTTAGGTGAAGCTGTCTTTCTTCTTCACTTAAATTGTAGTGACATTTAATAGTCCCCACAGGTCGAAGAGGGTAACAAACACCAAATAAAGGCTGTCAGAGGCCTAAAAAAGGACAAATCTTAGTCTGTATGCTTGACTGAATGAGTCTGTGTGTGGATGTGCGGCACTTTATTATACAATAAGATAGGCCAGCCATTTAAATAATTGTTCTGACCTTGCTTGAATTGTCAAGACTCTGCCCCTTTCTTTACATCTTTTGTACTTAAATCTGCTCTTGTGAGGCTTTCTACCTGTTCCATGGAAATTACATGTTAGTAACAGAGAAGTGAAATCATGAAGGGATAGGAGAGAGGAGCTTTGGCTCAAGGTGTGCCATGTACTCCAAAACACAGACCCTGTTGCTACTGGCCATTGTAACAGATCCCTGTCTCTTGAGTTTTAAATGATTCAAACATTTGCCCTAGCTATTCCTGTGGTGGTCAAAGATGTTCCATGTCTCCTCTCTCTTCTCCATCCCTCTTTCTGTCTCTTCTCTTTATTGTCACTTGGCTTCCCAGGCCTTCATACTGACTGTCAATGTGATGTTTGAAACTGCATGAAATCTTTGGACTAGTGCACCTAAAAGCAAGCTGAAAAATTCTCTGCTACTGATTTTGCCTCATAATTAACTTTAATTTTTATTCTCCTAAGACCAGAGCTATGATTTTGAAATTTCCAACTTAGAACAAATTAGCTAAATATGAAAGCTCAGTGCTGTCTTTGAACAAAAGGGGGTTCTGGGGAAAATACAGGGGTTGGACAATGAAACTGAAACACCTGTCATTTTAGTGTGGGAGGTTTCATGGCTAAATTGGACCAGCCTGGTAGCCAGTCTTCATTGATTGCACATTGCACCAGTAAGAGCAGA
>JAHUTJ010044030.1:0-10325 GCA_036250325.1 Characodon lateralis
AAATGTCTTTTTCTTTTTCATTTTAATTAAGTGAAAGAATGAGCAGTCTTGAAGAAGAAAATTAAAATGCAAATAGGATTATTGATTACTAATTTAATTTATGAGTCAAACAATGCAGCCACATTCTCAAAATGAAAAAGCATTTCTGAAAATGCTTTTTCATTTGAAATATGGTAACAATTTGCTTCCATACACTCCAACAAGGTTTCCAGGGCCTTTAGAAACAGTCCCAAAACATCACAAATCCTCCACCATGCTTAACAGGGAAAATGAGGTAATTTTCCACACTCAATTCGTCTGTCAAACCAGACCTCACAGCTCGGTGTTCGTCTCGTTTAAGTTAAAACTTCACACCTAATGTAATTCCTCCTTTGAAGAACGGTTACAAGAAACAGGTCTTTGTGTCACATTGCATTAACTGAGGTTAATGGTTGCATTTACCACAGGTTTTCAGTGGGAAATTATGCTGCTGCAATAATGGTGCCAGTAAGTCTATAGGGCGTGGTATGCAATTCTTTTACAAATTCAGATTTTTTTTTTCTTTCAACCAAAATGTGAGCCAATGCTTTGTAACAGTCAATCTTGGACTTAGCTTTTTCAAAAAAACAAGCAATTGCTCTTTGACTGAACAAACAAAATAAAGTACCCATCTTAATCAGTCTGTGTTTGCTGTAGAAATAAAACTGAACGTCTTCTTAGAACAATACAAATTAAGTTGAATCTGGTGAACCAACTTAGAAAAGCTAAATATTTTACACTGTCAACAAGTGCACAGCAAAAAAATATATATTAATGCTATAGGTTGCAACAAATGTAATTCAAGCGCCGATCATAATATAGAAATACCATATCCCTTCATAAATAAGGTGATGATGTCACTTGATCATAGTAGAATGACTTTTTAAATTTTTAATGATGCTGATCTTCTTAAATAATTTTCTGCTTGTGGTAATCAAGTTTTCCTTACAAACTCTTTGTGGCTTACTAACATCACTGGGGTAAATGTTTCAAAACTTTGTTTTTGATCTTTTCAGCTACATGCTTTCATCTGGCAGTTTTCAGCCAAGAATAGGATAAATTTCATCTTTTTAAAGGTCCCTAGCCCAAATAAACCAACCATTATTCAGTGTGTGTATGAACAAGTATATTGTTCTGCCCTTGGCTGTGTGTGTCTGTTTTGTATAAAGTGGCTGAGGCATCACTTATTGCTTCTTTGACAGCCACTCCTTTTTTCCTCGTGAACTATCCATGCCTCATCATTAATAATAGATTATCTTTCTCAGTTTGCAACAGTAAGAACACTCAAACAATGTTTGTAGAGATGCCAAAATCTGTGCAGATCTTTTTGATGAAACTGGGAGACAGGGAGGTTCAGAGAAGGCTGTAACAAGGCAACAACCTAATTTCAATTCAATGAATTTGTAGATGTCTAGGTCCTTTTGTAGATAATTTTTGTGTTTTTGTAAGTATTAAAGCTAGAACCCAGATTCACTATGATGTCTGGCAAACATACTTTAGATTAGACTGTTGCCTGTCGAACATGTCATGCTATGTATTTCAATGTATTTTGACATTTTCCTGTAAATTTCTATTTACAATGGTGACCTGACCAGGGTACACCCTGCCTCTTGCCCTTCGACTGCTGGAGATAGGCACCAGCTCCCTTGCGACCCACTATGGTAGAAGCGGGTATAAAAAATGGATGGATGGATTTTTATGTACTCAAAATAAGGTCTACCCTTACAAAACAAGACTCCACACATGCACATGCCTCTGGTGACAACACATAAGGCATGAGGCAGCTGACCACATTTCTTTCCATCAGAGAACACTGCGATTCATCCATCTTATTTTATTTTATCTTTATCTTATCAGTGCATCTTTTCATATTTATCTTTGATTTGATTAGCCTCTTTTTTTCCTCCTTCAAAAGTCATTCCTTGTATTCTGTACAGCTGCAGCAAAATATTTGGGTTATATGTGAGAGCAATGTATGGACTTTAGGAAAGTGGTGGATTTCAGCAATCGCTTTGAATCAAGTAGATGTAAAAGTCATATGATTTGAATGATGAAATGCATTCAGATAATTTTCAAGTCCCAACTGTTTTCTGCAGAACTACTGCATAGCCTGCTACTTTCAGGGAAAATGATCACCAAGAGGAGAAACCAATATTCCGCCAAATCCTAGCAGTTAGCCCATCCATGCAGAAGCACAGCTTGTACCATCACATCACTCCTGCCAACTCCAGAGGGAAGAAGCAAGAAAAAAATCTCAGATCACTCAATGGTATGAGAAAAGTCATTCCAGACTGCATGCAGCAACAATGTACTGGTAAATTACATAGCTTTTAAGGGGAAACATTCAGAATGAGGAATTTACTCAAAAGTGGCAAATATGCATGGAAACCAGATAGATGTCAAGCTTAATACTGTCAAGCACAGGAATATCCATCTCGGCTAAGCAAGTCATCAGTCAAACTGTGGCTCCAACATGTGAGGCCACACCCCTTGCATCTCAAATGCAAATCAGTACTTCAGAATGTATATTAAAATCTGTCCAAAGGCGCTTTTCCACCATAGTATTTCCAAAGCCTGCTGATCAGCTCAATTTCTGTGCCTCTTTTGAAGTCATCGGTAGAAATACTCACAAACCTACTGGTCAGGATGGATGGATGGATGGATGGATGGATGTTTTCAGACTGTGTACAGGACTCCTTTACTTTTCTTTACACCCATCTCCATATTGTCTTACTGTAATCAAGCATTTTTCAATTGTCCAATACACTATGAGTAATTGCCAAGCTCCTAAACCCAATGTGTGAGACCAGATAGCGGCAGTCATCAAACTAACAGAAGAAATCTCAAGGGTATCAAGATGGGGCTGCATCTCCTATCTTGCACAGAGCCACTGTGGCCAGCCAGCCTCAGAGGATTGTAACCCGTGACCTCTCGCTCACTGCTCTGACCTGAAAGCTGCTAATACCATGAGATGAAGAGAGCAGAATCCAGCTTCAGCCTGACATATCACAGGGTCCCTGGCTCATTGGTTATTTATCTATGTCTAACAAATATTCAGAAAACCTTACAGAACATTACATATTAGTTTATTTGAGAGCATTTTACACTACTGCTTCATGAACACCTCTAAAAGGTTAAAGGTTACTTTTTTACGTAAGAGACCATGTTGAACAATGATCCAATAAAGTGTGTATTTCTAATGAAGATGTGCCTATATTGTGGTTTTGTTGTCTCACTATTTTTTTTTACCATTTTACAGACCAGACTTGTTTGTCTGTTTGACTTTTTTGTGTCTTTCTTTTCTGCATTGCATTGCTTACCTCAAATCTGCTTAGGAGTCAGATAAGATAATTTGGTGCTTTTGTTTCATTATGCCTCCAGCTAAATTATCTACTGCGGCCAAGAAAAAGTAAAGCAAAATGTTTTTTGCTTTTTACTGCTGTGGTTTTGTAACAACTTGAAATTCAATATAGGCTCTGCCAAAGGATGCCAGCTTTACTGCTATTCCTTGCTCTGCATTCACAAGACTGAAGTCAAGGTACAATAGCCACTTCACACCTGAATGAGCGAGCAGTAATTTAAAACAGATAATTGAAGTGATCCTGGACAATCTTCCCTGGGTAACAGGGACTCTTTTCAAGAACCTTTGTTGAATTCACAAAATCTCTCCCTTACGTACAGACAAACAAATCACAAGTTTGCTCTCAATTTTTCTGTCAGGCTGACCTGAATGTTTTGACAACACAAGAGTTGCCATGGTAACATCAGGCCAATGCTTTTCTATCTTTCTGAGTTTAATAAATGTAATGTGAAAAAGTTTTCAAAAAACATCCCATGAAATAGGAAACAGTAGCTCAGTATTAATAGATGAAAGTACTTTTAGTTAGAGAAGTATTGATCAGGCTTACCTAATACCTATTCTAGGCTATCTTTGGGGTCTGACCTGCCTATTCTGATTCCCTTCTTTATTAAACCCTAAATACTGATGCATTTCACGGCTAAAAAAGAGTGGGAGTCATTTTCTTTAATGCAATTAATGAATCGGCTGATTCCAATGATGGAGTTTTACTCAGCCGTATGAAGCATTGAGTAACGCAGCACCCCTCTCCCTTCAAAATGTTGCTGCCGACTGCCAATCAGGTGGCTGAAAGAAGGCTTGTACTCTTTTCACTCCCTGACAAAATGGAACTTTATGGTATGAAAACTATGAAGAAGCATTACACATCACTTATACAAAGGTACTGTGTTAAAAGTACGTTATAGAAGCTATGCGCAGCATCTCTGTTAAGCAGCCAACTGCAGACCAGCTACCCAAGAAAGTAGTATATTACTTAACTAGATAATGTTATCTTGTTATATATGAATACATATACACACCACACATTCATTCACCATTTTCACTTATTTAGGTTTAAAGATTTTGAAAACCATCTATCATTTTCCTTCCAATTCACAGTAATGAGCTACTTTGTGTTGATATGTCAAATAAAATATTAATAAAATGCATTAAAGCTTCTGGTTGAAAAAGTTTAAAGGGTATGAATATTTTTGCAACCCAATCTGAGAAATTAAAATAAAAACAATCAAAAAATCTTAAAAAGATACTGACTGCCAAGCAGCAACCTTAAACTTGAATCTGTCTTCTTGATGTTCAGGGTTTGTTACATACTCAAACACCCACACATAGATTTGATTTCACTGAAGTTTTAATAGAAGTAATAACACGTCTAGTTGGTTCCCTCATCATTGTAGAATTACTTAAAAAAGAGACATCAAAGACCAGAATCTGAGGGGAATCAACCCTGTTCTCAACTATGTTAATTTTAAGTCAGCTTCAATGTATTTTTAGTGTATAAATCAATGATTGTTCTAAACATTGATTAAAATAAGCCTTAGATTTATTTATTTATTTATTTTTACAATATTTGTCTGTTATTTAAAACGTTTGATTTTCCTGAGGTTTGACCTACTCCATCGGGTATAAGCAACCCATTTAGTGTAAAAGTGACGAAAGTGGTGCACCACAACACAACAGCAGAGAAAGAGGAGGAGAATGGAAAAAAGACACCTTTGGGGAAATATTCAGACCAGAGGCCCTCTCAGTTCTGGTTATACCTTCTGCCCTTGTCCCAAAGGCTCTTTAGCCCTCTCACTTGAACACTGGCAGATAAATAAAAATCTGCCAAACCAGCAGAGCATTTCTAAGCCAAACATGGAGAACAACAGCTCACAGACACCATGGATTTCAAAGGGAGGGAGAAAAACCAGAAGCCCCTCCAGAATACGAGCGTGAGGCATCTGTTGATGCTGGCAACTCTCTTCTCTTCATCTCCAAGCCAAGACTGTTGATCCAGTTGAGGACTTGTGTGTGTGTGTGTGTGTGTGTGTGTGTGTGTGTGTGTGTGTGTGTGGATGTGTTTATGCATGCATGTGTGTTTGAGCATCCAGGAGCAAGAGGGATGACTATCTGCTAACATGTGCCATGAGCATTGACCCCACTTGGCCCCCATATGTTGCTGCAACATGAAGGATGGTGGGGTACAAAGTGACCTGCGACCTACCTTCTACACTTCCTGTTACCAGAGCTTCCAGTATGCTGCTAGCAGGACCAATCTGTTGAACTGGTTCAATGGAATATATGTATTAAAATCTGTGTACAAATGGGTTTGAAGCTGGAGTTTAAATGCATTTATGGATAAGGGAAAAACAGATTTACAATGAATTTAAAATTAGCACCAAAATTTAATTATTTGATGCAAATTTAAACCTTTTTCGACTGAGACCCAGTTGATTTATACATAAACATCTGAGGGGGTCAATCTTTCTCCACAATATTAAAGTGGTTCTATACAAAACAAAGGCATGTACTAAATCTTTTCTTGTTTTGACACAATGTCTGCCATTTATATGAATTACAATGAATCACTTCCAGTCCAGTAGTTCATGGTGTAGGAACTAAACATCTTTGTACTACAAGTTTATCTACCAAATGTTCTTGTGCAAAACTGTCAAAAACAACAACAATGTGCTACATCCAAAAATAAACACTGCTCACTAATAATGATATGATGGTTCAATAATGTAATCTATCAGCTATTTTCCTTGGAATATTTAAATAGAGGCCAGAAAACAGTATTCCTTACAATTTTATTCAATTTTTGGTCCTACTAATAACAGCAAATTACAAAAGATAAAAAGGTTAATTTATAAATCACTTTTTTTAAAGTTATTAGATTATAATAGGGTGTTGGTGAAAAGCTCGATCTTGACTTTCTTGTCATTTTCAATAATGCCAACAATGTTTCAGTAATTTAAAAACTATTTTTATTCCTTTTATGTGGTTTTTGATAGAGGCGGTCTAAATAAAATGTACAGGAATAGGGAATTTAAGTTAGAAGTTAGAAGTTAGTCTACTTGGCCTTGTGAGAAAGGAATCACTGACAATGGCTGGTCTAAAAAATATTCCACAACTATTTCAAGTAAAAAACACAATGTATCACTTTTGAGAAAGTGCTGTTAAACAAATGCTCCTGAATTAAATCTGTAAATCAGATGCTAACCTCAAAATCTAACGGAAATCAGCAATTTAGGATTGCTAGGGTTTATCAAAAGTACAACTTAAGGCAAACGTTAGCTTAGCATTCACCTTCAAAGACTTTGCACAGTGCAAACTAATAAACCCTGAAGGGCAATGTTGAAACGGAATTAATTGAAACAATATTTTCTGTACTGATGCTAATTCACATTTGACTGTGGCACTTTAGTGCAGAGGTTCATTTTATACCAAATTATAACTGACCATGGTGTGAAGGTTAAAATAACAGTAGAGGTTGTGAAATCCTAATTAAAATTTGTTCCACACCTATTTTTAGCATATAACAGTCCAGGTAACTGGTAAATAGGCTAAAAACAGGCCTTCAGATTAAATAATGGCCCAGTGTTAGTTGCCTACATAGGTTTGATTCAATACAACTCTGGGTAAATATGGGACCAATGAGTCTTTGATGTGTTGCTACATTTAAACAGATTTTTTGGATCCCATTTGAGATCCAGGCAACACCTTGATGTTCATTGTGAGGCTAAGCTCACTAACCTTCCAGTCTGAGCAAAATCCTGATGGGTCCCATATATACATGCTGACTATTTAAATTGTAGATTCTCACCAAAGACATACAAACCTGTGAATTAACACACATGGAATTATATTGTAAACAAAAAATGTGAAATAACTCAGAAAATTTTTTTATTTTAGATTCTTTGAAATAGCCACTCTTTGCTTTGAATACTGCTTTGCTCTCTTGGCATTCTCTCCATGAGCTTCATGAGGTGGTCACGTTAAAATGGTTTTCCAAAAAATCTTGAAAGATCTTCGCAGAGGTTCATTGAGAGATGTCCAAAGATTAATATTTCAGTCATCACAGCAAAGGGCGACTACTTTAAGGAATCTAAACTATAAAACATATTTAAAGTTATTTAGCATTTTTGTTTGTTTGCTACATAATTCCAAATGTGTTCATTTACAGTTTTGATGGCTTCAGGGAGAATCTACATACAATGTAAAAGTCACAAACATAAAGAAAACCATTAAAGGTTCTAAAAATTCTGACTGCTGGTGTATGTTTTAAAACCCTCCTAACTGTTATGTTGAACAGGTTTAGGAAGTCCAGCACCCCCCTCCTCTCCTGCCCACTACACTATACAATATGCTCAAACCATTTTAGCACCTTAAGCAAATTATCTTCTCTCCCCCCCCCCTTTTCCATGAATAAGCAATAGAATTATTCTCTACATTAAATATTAAAGACTTCTATTACAACAGGACTCATTCTCTAATTTCATATGACTTTTGTATGGATATATTCCAGCCATAATGTCCTGTGCCTGGTTTGATTTCAGTAATGAAACAGGTTTTTGAGTAATCACAGACGGTGTACGTGCCAGATATTTTGTTGTGTATTTCAGTGGGCACTCGGCCATCCATCAACAGAAACTACATTTGTGTATTTCACATAATAAGGGCAAATAAATGAGAAAGGCAAAGAGATGATGGCATGCCAGGACCTGGACACCACATGCGTGGTGTGGTTTGTGCATTCAGATGCCAGGTCTGTAGGAAACCTTTGAAAAGCTTAATGGTGTTTTGCAGCACAGAAAAATCCTCTGGCAGGCATGCCATTGTGCAGGTCTGAATCACATTTTACTGTTTCTCAGTGCATGTGCAAAATGTGTGCAACTCTTGTAAAACAGTTTTGTTGTGCAAGATGTGAGACTAAAAGAATGAAATATTAAATAAATAGAATTCTGTGAAAACAGTACAATAATTTAGAGAAATGTGTCTTCTACATCATTAAACAGGCAATAATAACTCACATACAATCTGCTAAATAATGCTGGTAAAGTATTTAGGCAATCACACATGTCTCCGGGGGCCACATATATGAAGGATTGTTCCTCTGCTGCATGATTTATAAAACATTGAATTGCAGCCTATCAACAGTTCTGTTCTTCCTTTATAATGCATGGTTTCAACTTTAAATAGATGGACTTTTGAAAGGCCTTACAGCACCTTGCATTAGCAGTCAGTATCCCTCTCAGAGATGATTCTGATTCACATGTGAGGCAATGTGCTTACATCAATGTCCAGTCATTCCTCAACTGTGCCTGAGATGATTGATTGAAACTTCGAATTGTAAAAAACGCCACAGGTTACAAATTCAGACGAATGAAATCTGAAATGAGGCCCACTTTTTGTTGTAGGTTCGGTTTGTGTGACACCGAAGCCCACTGTGGTTTTGTGAGGTGTGTGTACTTCCTGCAGGGCTGTCCATCTGCTGTCTGCCTGGACTGGGTACGAGGGGCTTGCTGCGGGAAGCCAAGCATGACCAGCTGGGCTTTCATTGCCCACAAGAAACTCTGGAGCAGGAAGGTACAGGCCCGTCTGCATCTGCAGATTGTTAACCTCATATCTCATTGCACTGACACATCAATTATTGTTATTAACCGGACAGGGTAATTTATTTATATACTGATTTCCCACCAGACTGAGGCAGGACTAATTGAGACAGGTGTAAGGATTCAAGCTAGTTAGGCCAAGGGAAATAAGAGGATATGGTAAGGATGGTATATGCACAGGTAATGAGTCATGGAACATCCTGTGGCAAAGTGAGAATTTAGTGGATGATATTATAAAATCCATCAATAAAGCACAACATTATGACCACCTGTTTATTAGTGCATTGGTCCCCTATTTGCAAAGCAGACCTGGCTTCTTAATGCATGAACTCCACTAAAATCCCAAAAGTGTGCGTTTATCTTTGGCCCTAAGATGTTAGCAGCAGATCCTTTATGTCCTGTAAGCTGCAAAGTAGAAGCTCCATGGATCGGACTTGTTTTTGCAACTCACCCCGCTTATGCTGGATTAAATTCAAATTTGGGGAATTTTAAATCCAAGTTAACACCTAAAACTTGTCGATCCTAAAACCATCCCTCCATTCATTTTTTATACCCGCTTCTTCCATACTGTGTTGAGGGGGAGCTGGCGTCTACCTCCAGCCGTCTACGGGCGAGAGGGTACACTCTGAACAGGTCGCCAGTCCACCGCAGGGCAACACAGAGACAAACAGGACAAACAGCCATGCACAGACCCATTCACAGCTAAGGGCAATTTAGAGAGACCAATTACAGTCATGTTTTTGGATTGTGGGAGGAAGCCGGAGTACCCGGAGAGAACCCACACATGCACGGGGAGAACATGCAAACTCCATGGAGAAAGATCGAGGACCTTCTTGCTGCAAGGCAACCTTGCCACCAACTGCGCCACCATGCAGCCCGTACCTAAAACCATTCATGAATATTTTTTTTTAATCAAGGACGTAGCCATAAATGGTTATTTTGTCCATGATCAAATAAAAATCTTTGACCCATACCCAGGTGCGTAGTTAAACCTGGGCTTCCAGGGCAGAAGCCCCGGATGTTTTCTGAATAGCCCCAGACTTCTTGATAGAAGAAAAAGATGCAGCCACAAAATGGTATTGGACTTCACATTTTTATTTAAAAACAATCAAATTTTTTCAATTATGTTCCAAATAATCACGTCCCGCTCCACCTAACTTGACAATGATTTAAAAGGAGAAGACAAAAAATAGTTATTTGCACACTCGCGGCACCGCTAATGCGCAACTACAGGGGTTGGACAATGAAACTGAAACACCTTGTTTTAGACCACAATAATTTATTAGTATGGTGTAAGGCCTCCTTTTGCGGCCAATACAGCGTCAATTCATCTTGGGAATGACATATACAAGTCC
>JAHUTJ010044031.1:0-10322 GCA_036250325.1 Characodon lateralis
ATGACCCCAAACACACCTCCAGGCTGTGTAAGGGCTATTTGACCAAGAAGGAGAGTGATGGGGTGCTGCGCCAGATGACCTGGCCTCCACAGTCACCGGACCTGAACCCAATCGAGATGGTTTGGGGGTGAGCTGGACCGCAGAGTGAAGCCAAAAGGGCCAACAAGTGCTAAGCATCTCTGGGAACTCCTTCAAGACTGTTGGAAAACCATTTCAGGTGACTACCTCTTGAAGCTCATCAACAAAATGCCAAGAGTGTGAAAGAGAAGGTGTGTCCAAACTTTTGGTCTGTACTGTATGGTTGTCTATACACATTTAAATGCAACCATTCTTTATTCTAATAATCTAAAAAATATTTATATGATCCCTGAAACTGCATAAAAGACCAATACGTGCAATCCCTTAGTTCAGCCATTAAATAAATGGCATGATTAATTATATGATTGATTGTTAAAGATGAGTCTGTATTTTGGCCTCAGCTCAGTGTAAAGACATCAATGTTGTTACTGGATTTGCTTGATCAAATATTTATGATGGGTCATGATCATTTTATTCAGGCAATTTTTTGGTGTGGTTAATTATGTCCCAGATGTTGTTTCTTTTAGGATCATAAAGCCTCCTGAGATTTGTTCTTTTTCCGACATTCGGGTTTGTTGCATGAAAACTAAACATTTAAATTAAAATGATGCGTACAACAGTCTATGAAAACAGAAATTAAATTGCTGTGGACTTTGATGTGCTAAATGCGTCAACAGTTAAGACAAACAAGATGGAATAATAATATCTAGGCTTCATGCTCTGTCACAAAAGAAGAGAAACAGGAATGCTGCAACACAATGAAAAAAGTATTCTTTAAAAGGAAAATTACACCACAGAAAATAGCTATTGAATAATTTTGAAAGAAGTGTTTGGAATGTTTCGTCAAACATTTAGCTTAACTGTTTTTTCTCGTTTGTTTTTACATGAGTCACCTGTGAAATATAATGTATGAAATATATAATATCAGACAAAGAAAACCTTAGTAAAAAAAAAGATTTTTTCATTTATTAGCAACCAACGGGCCTATAAAAAAGAACCTAACCCTAACGACTTGTGCCAGACTTGGTGGCCGCGTCTGCCATAAAGCAATGACTTGGAATGAGTATTTTACGATGTGAATAATTTTTGTCCAGTTTTTTTTTTAAAGAATTGTTTAAATTTGAGCCTCAGTGTTTTTGAGCATGGACAACTGTTTAAAGTTAAGCCACAGCATCTTTATCAAATTTAAATCCAGGCTTTGCCTAGCACATTTCAAAGCCTTCATTTTGTGTTTTTGAGCCACTCAGGTGGACTTGCTTGAGTGCTTCGGGTCAGTCATGCTGAATAACCCAGGTGCGCTTGGGCTTAAGGTCACAAACCAATGGATGGACCTTCTCTTCCACGTTTTTTCTGGTAGAGAGCACAAATCATGGTTCAATAAACTACAGTAGGCTGTTAAGGTTCTAAAGCATCAAAGCAGCCCCTGACAATTATATTACCACAACCACTGTGGGTGTGATGTTCTTTTTCTAAAATCCTTTGTTGGTTTACCCCAGATGTTACCAGATTCACACCTTCTAAAATAGCTTTAGTCTCTTTTTCACACAAGCCAAGGATGGTTTGGATAGCTTTTTCTCTTTACTCAGGTTACATCTGGATGGTAATAAAATTAGCTTGATGACCTGAAACATTTGATAAAGCAAAACAGAAAAAATCTGTTTTCACAGCCCTCTGTATGTATTAATTTGTTTGTCTATTTTAAAATCTTCTACTTACCAAAGTCACTCGCACAGTAATGCTCCATGATGTTGTCTGCTTTCAGCTCGTTGTCACAGGGAGGGCACACCTTCGACACTAAGAGGACAAGAAAATAATTTTTCATTAGCTGCAATAGATTTAGTTTCATTTGATATTTTTAAGACCAGATTAGCTAATATCAAACATCTGAACATTGTTAATCAAGTGCAGTCAGCAAAACCAAAGCAGCAGGATGAAACCTTGAGAACTTTTGAGTCACAAATTTTGCAGCCCCCACTGGGTAA
The DNA here is from genome assembly GCA_036250325.1 of Characodon lateralis. Classification (NCBI taxonomy): domain Eukaryota; kingdom Metazoa; phylum Chordata; class Actinopteri; order Cyprinodontiformes; family Goodeidae; genus Characodon; species Characodon lateralis. Next base: position 2,061 of record JAHUTJ010044031.1, read on the forward strand.
TCTTGTCAGAGGATATTTGCTGTGCAGCAAATACTTAGTCCAGCAGTCTGACTGATGTTTGCCTTGTAATTACACTGGAGAAAATGTTTTTATTCTGCCCACTTGTATATTTTGATGGTGCAGGCGTGGTCTGGCTGTGCAGTAAGGTAAACGTGTGCAAAGAGCTGCTGAACATGGTGAAAAGTGATTCAGTCAACAGGCAGCACTTAAGCCACACAGCAGCCACACATTGTGAAACAGCAAGCAGACCAAAACCAATGAGTGCTGTTTATCTGGAACTCAAAATTTATGGTCACGTACGTTATGCTCAAGAACATGTTTGGCCTTGCTTATTTTGATTTAGAGCTTTGTGACTATTATTACAGTGAAGACACAAGACAATGTTGAAGAAGCAAAGGACATAAAGGAAACCTCAAAAGTGGAGTACAACTGCTCACTTGTTTCAAAACTTCTAAACCGTGACGGTTCTTGCGTGATTGTGATTTTGTTGTCTGCATCCATTATCTGAATTCAACTTAGTAAACTAGACTCATAAAATCAATTTACACAATGTTGGATTATCAAGGAGTTTAATTTTAACTACATTTCTGAGAAAATAAGAATTCCCTTTTTTCATGCTTTTCTTGGTTTTCTCAAATAGGTTATATCACTATCAAAATCCTATTTTAGTTTCCGTACAAATAAATGATAGAATACTTTGCATGAGTGCCACTTAACTAGCTCTCATTAACCACAACACTTTTCTGTATTGGTGGTGTTACTGAGGAATGAAGACTTAAAGCTAACTACTTTATTATCAGTGAGCTGTTCAAAAATGAAGCCATAGAAGGTCAGAGACATAAGAACAAAGACATGAGCAAACTAAACTGCTGCTTAGGTCAACTAAACCATCAGGGGCCTCCCATAAATGCTTGAATTTTAACACAGAATATAGATCTAAGGGTGTATTCACACCAGGAAAGTCCTTTGGTCCGCTTGTTTGGTCCGGACCAAAAGCGAACTTTATTTTTTTCATTTGGTGCGGTTTGTTTTCACATTGTACTTTTTGCAAGTGAACTATTACNACTATTACTTGTAAACAAAGCCACGCGGGTGACGATCATTGTTCCCATTGGACAGAAATGACAGGGAAATTTAGGACAACAGCTGTAGAAGTGCTGCGTGAAGCACCTCTGTTCTGCATATTAGTGCCATTATTAAAGCAGCAATATTATTGTGAGAGTGAAGAGCAGCTCATTCAACACAGATTTTGAGACGTTCCATTTATAATTTTAGAACCTCGTCGAAGGATGCGAGCTAAACGCCGACGTTTTCTACATGCAACAAGCCAGTAGCGTTGCTAAGCAACACACAGCTTATCAGGTATGATTACCTTACAACACACACCTTTGCTACCGGCTACGGTGGCTTTTTATGTCCAAAGAGATGTACGCTTTTTGTAGTTGGTTCGGATCGGGGCCGGTTTGTATTCAGACCATAAGCGAACCGCACCAGAGTCCGTTTGGAAGCGGACCGAGACCACCTCAAAAAGTGGGTCTCGATCCAGTTGTTTGGTCCGGACCAGGGTTCGCTTGAGTGTATTCACACCTGCACAAAAGGTCTGGACCAAGGGGGGAAATGAACTCTGGTCCGTTTAAAGCGGACCAAAAGTGGCAAGTGTGAATACACTCTAAAACCGTTATAACTGTCTATGAACAATGAGAAGACTGTTCAATTTTATTTGATGGCTTAGCATAGATAAATTAGAAGATGTGTTTTTTCAAATTTAGTTTTGGCAGGTTTTCTATGAAAAAGTGCAAAGATCGATCTTCATTGTTTGTTGCTTAACATAGATACAATCTAATGCCACCATTTTAATAATTTATTTGTTTTTGAGCTCAGTTTGTTCACAAATACATCTCAGCAATTATCCATGATTGCTTTTAAGCTCATCCAATTAAACTCACCACCCTCTCCGGGATTCCATGAAATCTGTGTTGAAACACTGTTAGAGGTGGTGATGTTCTTAACACGAAGAGGGGCCCCAAATAAAATTGTGCTTAAGACCCCATGGCCCATAAGCCCTGTTTAAGAAGCTATTTAAAGGAAACGTCTGTTTTTTTTATACATACACCCATAGTTTGTTTACTTTGCCCCAAATCAGTTGATGGATTTGTTAACCTGTAACTTTTTCAGTGGTTTGGTTCCTTATCACAAATAGCGCTTTGGTTTGGGTGCCTTCAAACTTCGGTGATTTGTTGAGCACCAACGTGTGTTTTCGACACTTTTGGGAACCAAGCATGAGTCATCAACAGTGGGTGTTACACAACGTGCGGGGAAACATGGTAGTGAGACAGTGAATAATTTTGAGAAGATGCCTTGAAAGTTGAATCTGCATTTATGCTTTACGAAAACAACATGACATTGTTTATTAGTGTATTTGGTGTACTGCATCCCACATTGCAAACCAAACGTGGCTACTGGAAGGCGTTTGGCTATCCGGTGGCATTATCCCCTGATAGCTGTATCGGATAAAGGTGGGATCACATTCACTCCATAAATGAATCGCTCTAGAGTTTGTTTGGAATCACACCTCCTACAAACAGTGTCAGTGTTGTTGTTTTGGTCCACACCCTAGAGTGATTGCTGTGTTCATATCTACACAAACTAACCACACCAAGGAGGGAAATGAACCAAAGTTTGTTTTAAACAGACTAAACATGCGTGAAAACACCCTTTGACACATAAAGACATGTCTGCACTTCATTAAGGTTGCAAGACAGTAAGAGAAATAACAGATAACAGAAAGAATTAAACTGTATACAGCAAAATAATTTTTTTAAGCTTTTGAGGTTACAGCCACGGTCTAAAACTGATGATACTTCATAGACTGCTGTTTCTGGAATCCCAGCCGCGGTAACAATGCTAACAGCCAAAATAAAATGCTGAACACTGTTAAATATTTCAATTCTGTTGTCTTTGTTTTACAGTGTCTGCTCTTTTATACACATGATGTGACGTCCTCCCTGCAACTAATATAAATGACCAATGCTCACATGAGAAATGTGTGAAAATAAACATGTAAACATTCCTGCATCTTTGCATATTATAGTTCCTATAGAGAAATTAGAGTTGGTTAAAATTAGTATTGGCAGATGAGAGTAAAAAACAAAACAGAGATTCTCACTGGTGCTTCAATCTTTAATTTGACCTTTCTGCACACACATCCATAATTATGATTACCCCTTTCCCAAAGGGTCTAAAATGGTTTGCAGCCATTTTTACTTATGAGCCCAAAGATGTTGGTTGCAGCTAATATCAGCCACGAAACCCAACAAACAAAGACTTGAGCCAAGTTCTAATTTTAGAAAGGGAGTAAAGGATGTGTTATAGAAATGTTTCCCTCACCACATTTACAGTATGCAACTACAGGGCAGACAGATCTGATCTGAGTCAGCTTGTCTAAAGGGAAAACTGGACTGACCTTTCCCTGAGTGGGAAGTCTTTTTTTAACAGGGCTGCTTAAACAAGAGCTATATTTTTCTGTTGCAGACCACGATATCTAAAATATGCTTTCCTTTAAGACCTCACTGTTTTCTCTCTGTTCTACCATGACTGCTGCCTACAAACACACTCATTCAAATTGCACATGGGAGAGTTGCTGCACAGTTCAGGCTCTGGGTTAGAAGTCAGAGTTCAGAGGTTATCACCCCGATCCAGACCTCAGTGTCTGGACAGATAATGAGAAAGGTCAAAGTTTTGCATGCTTTGCTGGTTGGGTCATGGGGAGGTGAACCCCCTAATCATCACTGAGTGTATGTCCAGGGAAGCTGAACCATGTTCTTGTAGAGTAATTGACAGTTTTTTTTTCTTTAGTGTTCCCATGTTTTCTTTGACAGGAGACCTGTGAGTCCCTTCAGGTTCAGCTTCTAATTGTCTGCTGCTTACTTGAGGACCGGGACAGTGGCATGAAAACTCCCCACACACCAACAGGCACAGATCGAGACAAAAACAAACCTTTTCTGTATTTGTACGGTTTCTCTTAAATGTTTTCAAGTTTCTCAGAATTTTGTCACAAAGTAACATGTAATAGTAAAGTAGAGGAAAAAAAATATACCTTACATTTTTTATTTATTTTTTGGATAATACAAATTTTAAAAATACTTTAATATGAACCTTTCAGTTTAGTTCTTGTTATATTCTTACTGTATTGTTTTTGTCTTGCTGGAAGGTGAACCTCCATTCCATTTTAATGTCTTTTCCACACTTTAAAAGGTTTTTTTTTAAGTATCCCCCAGTATTTTTCGCCATCCCTCTTTCCTTGAATTTGGAACTGCTTTGTTTTTCTTGCTCAAGGAAAGCATGATGCTCCCACCTTCTTGGTGAATATGGTATCTTCAGGTTAATCTGCAATTTATTTTTTCAAGCCTGCATTTAGGTGAAAAGTTACATTTTGGTGTCATCTCACCAGATAATTTCCTTCCACGTTTGCTGTGTCCCCAACATGACTTGTGGCACACTACGAATGGGACTTCTTATGCATTTCTTTCAACAATGGCTTTTTTCCTGCCACTTTTCCATAAAGCCTGGAACATTGTGTTATAACCCAGCGTTGCTCTAAACTTCTCCATAACGTTTTCTAACCTTTCTTTTGAGTTCCTTGGTTTTCATTATGCTTTGTTTGTTTACTAATGTTCACTAATATATCTCTGTTGCCTTTACAAAGCAGCTCTATTTACACTGACACTACTTACTAATTACGTGTCTTCTGAAGGCAATTGGTAGCACTGGATTTTGTGTTTTAGTACTCGAGTAAATGGCGTTTGATTACGAATGTATGACACACTTAACATTTCTGTTTGTAAAAAAAATATATTAAAATTATGCATCCTTTCCCTTCCACTTTTCAGTGTTGTGCTTTTCACTCTTGAGCTTCTAACACATGAAACCTCATGAAAATACATAGAAATTTCTGGTTGAAATGTGACAAAATGTGAAAAAGTTAAAGGGATGTTAAGACTTTTGCAAAGCATTGTAATTTTTTTTACAAATCCCTTGAAGTTGCATCTTATTAAGCCTCTGGCTAATCATTTTACTGGGGTGGTATGCTGGCAGGACGCCCAGCTTTGGTGATGCTAGGGCATGTGTCAGGAGAAAGAACCACCTCCGAGAAACTCACTGAGCTTGGACTGAAAACCATTTGGATACCACCTTATATCAGAGGAATTACTGTGATGTTCTGTGGGGAATCGATGCCTCATTGGTTAGTCTGTGTGTGTGTGTGTGTGTGTGTGTGTGTGTGTGTGTGTGTGTGTGTGTGTGTGTGTGTGTGTGTGTGTGTGTGTGTGTGTGTGTGTGTGTGTGTGTGTGTGTGTGTGTGTGTGAGTGGTTTTGTGTGTATTGCTTGTTTTTTTGTGTTACAATACAATTGGCAAAGTTAGAAAACGGCTATGAATATTTGTAAGTACAAAAAAAGTTAAAAATAAAATTTGGCTTGGAGTTGACAGCTTCTGCTGTGCAATCCTTTAAGGTTATCAGGGGTTCTGACAAATCTGCTTTACCCCTCATAGAATTGCTGTTGTGGAGGATGAGAGGACTCCAGGTCAATGATTAAGCGTAAGAGGAAAAGGTTCATGGGAGCTGTATGAGAAAGGAGGTGGTCTATTTGAAAGCACTGCTGTTAATCTTCAAACAGAAAGCCAGAGTGGAAATGGTGAGAGGCAAGAGTCCAAGAATTTAACTGCACTTAGTCAGAGCTCCAAGGTTAATATCACTTTCTCCGATACAGCCTCTCATTCCTGCAGTCTGTCATATCTTCAAAGAAATCTCCAGCAAAGACATAATGAATTTGTTAAATGCTAAGTGCAAAAATGTTGAAAGATCATTTTCAAATTTCTGTTTTTTTTGGGCAGAGTCCTGCAAAAAAAAGCGCTTCTGTGTATCAGCGTGAAAAGAATTGTTTTCACTCTAAAAAAAACACACTGAAGTCACTTTCAGGTCAATATTTGATGCAATAAAAATAACTTAAGAGAACGACCTCAGTTTTTTTTTTTTTTTTAATAAAAAAAACACCATAAATCCTGAACAGCATAAAGTCTCCAAAAAACAAAAAAGAAATCCCTTCTCCTTTTTGTCTTTGCGTGACATTTCGCAAAAACACTCTAAACCACAGTTTCTGTTTGTAACTCTTGACAGACTTCCTTCACAGTCAGTTTCGCAGCTGAATGCATTTTAGATGGAGTGTGTGCAAAGTTGCATGCTTCTGTTCTCTGTCTCTCCTCTAGGCGCGAACACGCACATGTCATCTCAAAAAAAGGGCAACCTGATCTGACAATATGGTGGTCTTATTCTCTCACAGGTCTTAAACCTTTTCTCTTGCAGCCTTGAGCTCCACAGTGACTTCTTTTATAGAAGAATGTTCCATTTAAAGTATGCTCAGGTCACTGTCTTATGACTCAGTTTGGCCCTTTAAGTTATGAACAGCAACACTTATGACATAAAATGGTAGTGTGCAGGAGATGAATTGCAAGATGTGATTTACGTCCAAGGGCCTCACATCTGTTTAAATATGGCATGCAGACAGACAGAGAAGAGCTTAAGCATGGCCCAGAGGCAACTCCCCTGAGGGCCCTAAAACAAAGCACACTCCTTGCATCTGAAGAAATCCTATACAAAACAGAAAATATGTTCTCAAAGGCCTCGGCGGTCTTCCATGCACAGATCATTGGATCACATTTTCCTTTTTATATAGCAGCCAGGGCCACATGAGTAGAGCCCATTGTGCTGCTGGAGATCTGACAGTTTTGTCTATCTCCTTTAATATCGCTGCAACCTAAACTGGCCACATCAAAGAGAGAACACCGAGTACAGATAATAACTTTCATACTATTCATTAACTTTAGCTGGCACATTTAAGTGACAATCAAAAAATAATTTCTGTAAACTATGGCTATGGAGACCACCTGAGGCACTAGATTGTTATTATTATTATTATTATTATTATTGAGGAATCTTTTCTTCTTTTATCTGCCGATTAATATTCGGACACAGACAATAGCTAAGGGTAACATTTTTAAAGGAATGGTTCAAAATTTTTGAAGTGAAGTTCTGTTAGAACGTTTGAATGACTTCACATCTTACCTCCAGTAGATAAATCTCTTTGCATCCTTATTTATAAAAGGTCCAGGGTAGTTGGTTTTGGGAGGCTTAAAGTGCCTGTGACATCGAATTTTCATGATAAATCCAATTACATTTATGGAAAGGAAACACTGATAAAATATTTTAGAAAGTAAATTCATGCCACTGAAATGAACAGTTGTTGAGATATATGGTTATAAACTGATTGCTGCTACAATGGCCAGCAACACAAACAGCAGCAAAGAATCTGATATTTCTTAAGACATATTTCAGTCACTCTCATAGAGAGACACAGCAGAGTCAGGAGAACAAAGTCAGCTTTCATCAGATGGCAGAGCATAATGGCTGCGACGTGCTGACAGCCAACTAATTCGATCAGAGTCTATTATTGCCGGAGTCAGTATGCATGAACCATACTGCACCAACACGAAACAGAACGAGCACAACATCCGGATTTTCAAAATAATTCCCTAAAGATGGACTAGATCTCGTTATATTAATAAATACACACATATATTTCTATAAACACGTGTATATATTAGCAGTTGTTAACATTAGATCAGTTAAATCAGTTACTGGGTATTATAAACCGAGTAATTAAACATTAAATGCACCAAATTAAGCAACAAATGTAGCTACGCTGCACTCACCCATTGTAGAACAAAACACATGAAAATATGTAGATGCATAGAACAAAAACTGAAGCAGTTTAACTGGTTTAACTTCCACAAAATGAGTTGTTTAGGACTTGCTACCGCATTTATCACTGGCTTTTATTGCGCAATCTGTGTATGGTTCTTGGAGATCCTCAGGGCTTCGCAGCTGACCGGACAGGAGCAGATACAGTGTACTATTTTATCTTGACCAATCAGGAGGGATTGGGTGAGTTAAATTTGGGGTAAGAACGCTGTCAAAAACAATGTGTATGTAAAGACGGAAATGTGTGCATATTAGTCAATAGTTGTGCATAAGTAAAATCCAAAAGAGGTATTGTATATTTTCTCTATAAGAATACAAACTAAAATGTTACAGCTTCAAGAAATTACAAACACAAAGTTCAAGTTTACAGTTGTGGTTTATTCTTTATGAATACAATATGCTATAACAGTTTGTGAATACAATTTCTTTTCTATGAGAATACGAATT
>JAHUTJ010044032.1:0-10316 GCA_036250325.1 Characodon lateralis
ATCCAACAGGGAGGGAAGAAGATGGAGGTAAAAAAGAAGGAAGATAGTTCAGGATAACCTAAGCCACTCTAACTATAAGCTTTATCAAAAAGGAATGTTTTAAGCCTAGCCTTAAAAGCAGACAGGGTGTCTGCCTCACAGACTAAAACTGGGAGCTGGTTTCACAGGAGAGGAGCCTGATAACTAAAGGATCTGCCTCCCATTCTACTTCTAGAGACTCTAGGAACCACCAGTAAACCTGCAGTCTGAGAACGAAGTGCTCTGTTAGGAACATATCCACACTGAAACATGATAGTGGCAGAATTGTGCAGTGGAGATGTGTTTTTTTCAGTAGGGACAGAAAAAATAGTCAGAGTTCATGGGATGACAGTTGAAGGTAAATGCAGGACAATTCATGAAAAAAAAAAAAAAAACAAAAAAAAAACCCAAGAGTTCCAGTAGCAGTGATCCTAAAATATAATCAGAGCTTCAAAATCATGGTTTACGGCAAAGCAAACTTTGTTAGAATGATCCTGTCAAAATACAGACCCTTTATCTGCAGCCACAATAGGAAATTACTCTTCACAGACAGTCTCTATCCAATCAAACTGAGATTGACCTATTTTTTCAAAGATTGAAAAATAATAGTCTTTAGCAGTGACATACCGTCAGGATCAAAACTACTAAGCATAGACTACTTTAAAAAAAATAGCTTTCAACACACAAAGCACAATTCTTTTTCCCAGACACCTTACAATATTTTAACCCTAAAGATCCCTTATGGGCAGGCAGGCAGCTGTGTATAAAAACCGGAATGCAAGTGTATCAGCCTAAAGTGGTGATGAAAGGGTCTGATGTATGGACTTCATTTTCAAAGCAAAAAAAAGCCATGATACCCCTTCCAGAAGACCCAGACTGTTATATTTTGTTAAATGGCTATATTAAATGCTGTCTGGATTGCAGCAGGTTGCTTTATTTATGATATGGTTTGAATTTTGATGTGTAAAGCTTTCAGAGACATACCCCAAAGGTAGTTTAGATTCAGTTGTTTTTTAACTCATCCAAAAATGTGAAAGAAATTTAAAGGGGTACTAATACTTTGCCATCCTAGTTTACTTGTGCAATTAAACACAGCTCGCTATCAGTTCTGTTCTTATATGTCCTGAAAAGAAAGAATAGAAGATGTAGTATTGGTAAATTACAACCTGGCCAGTTTTGTTTTGGATCTGTTTTCCCTATGTAACATATAGAAATTGATCACGATGGCAAAACTAACTAATAATTAACCAAATCTCTTTTGACTAGAGTCAAATATTGCAACATCTTAACATTCGTAACCTGGGTAACTCACTAGTAAGAAATAGGCATTGCCAGGAACACAAACTGCACAATAACAGAGGAATAAGCACACAATTAGCAAGATTTGAAATGTGACCACACACCCATCTACCCAACTACGTAAATCTGGCTGAATGAATCAGAATAAAAAAAACAAAACCCAATGGAGAAATGCATGCCAACATTATGTCCATTATTAACCATGTAACTTTCATTAAAGTATGTGTAGACTCGCTTAGCCATCAGAAGTGATTTGTATTGTTTCATTTTTCCAACACGGCTGACACAATATCTTGCTGATATTGGTGAGACCAGCGGCATATTTCCCTTGAGTGTTCAAATGCAATTTTGCAAGCTGGATGTGGCGAGGCTGTGAAAAACCCACGTTATTTCACTACATAGGTGTAAACCTTCTACAACTACACAAAAATCAAAAACCAAACAAAAATAAAATAAACACATATTCAGAGTTTGCATTTCTTGTTTGAACATATTACATATTTTAAAGAATGTTATCTACTTTTGGTTTAAATTTCATAAATACTTTACGGTTTTAGTAGCTGATCTTGAGTTAATTTATGTCAAAAGTTTTAAGGTGCTACATCAGAGAAAGCATAAAAACAGAAAGTTAGAATTGAACCTGATAGAACCTGATAGGGTTGTAACCTGTCAATATTAGGCTGTTTGCAATGACAGACAGGCAAACAGTCACGCCACATCGGTTCACTACGCATAAGGCACACCACTGACTGCTGAGCTTAATCCCAGTGCACTGGCATGCCTGTAAACCTCTGCACTCTTGTCCCAATTACACAGGCCCTCTGTAGAAACACACGATGCCTGTAGCATCATGCATATCATCCCACATAGCATTATTCAAGTCAAACACATAAATGTTTTATGTTTTTCTCACCTTTCTACAGTGACGGATTCTCTTTCTCTTTTTTTTTTTCATTCGAATGTTGATTTTTGCTCTCTTTTCAATTATTCTTGCTGCTAAATGTAGTTTCTCTTTCCCCACCATTCTGCACTGTTCCCTAGTCTTCTTCTTCTTTTCTGGTTCACTGTCTGTCTATCACATATCCGAAAAAACTGTCTTCACGCTTCAAAAATTGATGCCATGGCACAGTCATGCAAAATTAAGTTTTGCAATATAAAGCAAAAAATAGTACAAGAACAAACAAACTTAATTAGGGAATAAAAAATTATTTCAAGTGCTATTTGAGATTACATCCCTCGGTATGGACAGAGCTGTCTGTGGGATGTGAGTGGGCTTGGTGCTAGTCCTTTGAGATCAGGACAGATCTTGAATTTTGGTGGTAATCTTTGTAATTGTTTAGAAAAAAACACTACATTTTTCTTATTTTCTGTTATAATATGACAGTTTGCTTCAATGTTTATTTCTAATTTGATTTCCATCCCTGCTGTCTGCTCAATATTAATTGCTGCCTCACCTGTGTATTGTACTGTATGTTTTAGTCTCTGACCATTATTTTGTTAGTCTGCCTGTAGACTAGTCTTATTTATTTGGTTACAACATTGTAAAGCATTCTCCTGGTTTGAATTACTTCATATTTAGTTTTTTTTCCAAATATTTAATTGGATTTTGGTTATAGCTTTGTAACCAAATCTTGTAGCTGCTATTACAAAGGAAACCTTAATATCCTGGATTGTTATAGTACAGAAAATATTCTTTTTAAAATCTATGCAGTCAGCGGATCTATCCAGATACTATTTGGCATCATCACACTTGTTCATAATGTTATCTGTAAACGACCTTTTGCACTTATTATACTTTTTATCATGCTTCCCTCTCTTTGTTTCACTGTTAGAACTTTACTTTCATAACATTAAAATAAGCATTACACAACTCTTCAAAAAAGTATTCCATTAATTTGATTCATTGAGATTTATTTACAAATTTTGTGATGATGGCCTTACATTTTTTCTTTGTGCACAAATCATTAAGGACGATATCGGTATATCAGTCTCTTTGGGCATGCAGTCAGAAACTCTGTCTGGAGAACCTGCTTAGCTGCTGTCAGAGCTTTATGTGGGCGGAGACAGTGGCTGTATGCAGATGGAGATCACATCTCTGAACAATGATTGGCTTGTTCATAAAATGTTAAGTTTTACCTATGTTGGAGTAAGTCTCTCATTTTCCTATGTCCATTTCCATGTTTGTGAGGACCGAAAGCTTAAAATCTGGGTAACACAAAAGATGCATACAAATACATAAACACAGCCCAATGTTTTATCATTGAAGAGAGACCTATTCAAATAATTATGTTTTTAGAATTAGTCATTTTTTGTTAAATGTTTTTTACCTTTTAGAAGCACAGAATGTACCTTTTGATGCAATTGGTCTTTAAAGGGGTGCCTGGATTTTCTAACATTTTTTTTTTTTCCATGCTGAAGAAGAGAAGATAGCATAACTGTCAGATTTTGAATAATAGAGCAATTGAGGAGTAGGATCTTTTTTAATTATCTGATATTTTGGTAACAATGTTCTAAGATGTACTCCAGCTTCTCACAGTCAGTGATGATTTGGGTTGCCACGTCATCTGCTGGTGTTGGTCCCCTCTGTTTTCTGAAGTCCAAAGTCAAGACAGGAATCTACCAGGAAATGTTAGAGCACTTCACAAGCCTGACATTTCTGTTTAAAATATCCATTTTTATTGATCCTATGTAATATTCTAGCTTTCTTAGACACTGAACTTTGGGATTTCATTATCTGTAAGCTATAATCATCAAAATGACAAGAAATAAAGACTTGACATATTTATTTCTGTGTTTAAGGAATGAAGATAATATATGAGTTTCACTCTCTGAAATGAGTGACTGAAAATATTGCACTTTTTCATGATATTATAACTTTTTGGGATGTCCCTGTACAATGAACACAAACCATCTTAGGAGTGGAAAGATTTGGCTAAGGGCTTTTATTGATGTAATTTTGTGCTTTTAAAATAAGCACTGCCTAATGGCGCAGCATAAATGGTAACCTTAACAAAGCCTGAGAAAAAGGCGAGTTTCAAGCATCAGTGCTTGTTTGCAATAAATGTGGATTTCTTTTCACATGTATATGCTTGTTCTAGATAAAACCCCTGTAGGAGGTTACTGAAACCCTGAAGCAAAAAAGGCAAAAAAGCCTGCCTACTAATTTCCAGAACAAACTTTACATATTTAGAAAGCAACATCATTCCAGTGTAATGGATTATTTATACATTGTGTGCCTTAGTTTTATTGCTTGCCAAGATCACCTAATTAGCCAGAATACCTAGTTAGTGTAGTATAAATTGAGAAGGTCTCAGAGTAAAGGGTGGTTGATAAATGTCACATTTACCATGCTGCTTTGGTGAGTTGCATGATTAATAGTGGTGTGACAATAAATCCAGCTCACAAATGAGATGATACACAGTTTTGGGGTTATGACATAAAGACAAGACAATATTTAACAATAGTTTTGAGAAAACTAAGAATCCCACTTTTTTGAATTACTTTAACTGGCTAAGGATTTCACAACCCAAAAAGTCTTGTATTGATGATTCTGTAATTTGTGTGCAATCACTGAGTCTAGATTTGACAAGTGTATATAGTGATACTTTTGATATGATTTCTTTTTTTTATTGCTTAAAACAATTCAGTAATAATAAACTGTTACACTGGCTGTGCATTCTTAACATGCACCATCTTATAGGATGCATTTCTTATAATGAGTGCAGAGAACCAGGGCCTTCAGTGTTAAAACTGAACTGTTTAACGGTAAATAAAATAGTGTTCACATAAACTGCAATGGCATTGTTGAGACTATAGTTAAGCATTAATTTCAATTCAATTCAATTCAATTCAGTTTATTTATATAGCACCAATTTACAACACATGTCGTCTCAAGGCACTTCATAAAGTCAGGTACATACATTCCAATTAATCCTAATCATTGAACAATGCAGTCAGATTCAGTAATTTAGATTAAACTTAAATTAGTCAAATAATAAAATTATTTGAACTAAGTGAGACACTTCAAACACTTTTATAATTGACATCTGCATCTGATCTGCTCTCTTGTTAGTCCTTTTTATGGATTGTTTCAACTAGTAAGTGTCACATCAGCTTTATTGTATTTGTAATAAATCCAATGAGGTAAAACTGCACCATAATCAACATTTTCTACTAATCAATGTACCTAAAACAAGTGTAACTTACAAATGCAAGCAAAACTTTACTATTTAAAGACACAACCAACAAGGGGCCTTTCTTTAATTAAAACTGCACCTGTGCCCTAATTTAGTTTTCTCCAGCCCTGACCAGGCATTGCGTGCTGCCTGTCCTGTCACTGTGCTTTACCTGGATCCATGGCCATCTGTCATTCTCGGCAGCCGTCCACGCATTGACCAGACCCTTCTTGTTGAGGCGTGCAAAGTATGGGTACCACTTCTGCAAGCCAAAGAGAGCACGGTGGGTGGAGGAGGCTGTTATCTGTTGGTTGGAGATTATACCTCCCTCCATGCCCAGCGGTCCAGAGCATTCTGGGAAAAGAAAGGAGGAAAGTCAGATGTTTTAAAGCAATCAAACTGTGTGAGCAGAATAATTTAGATTTCCAAATATACCACAAGGTTGCAACTGTAAGGTCACTACTTTTCTCTGCTACATGTTTTACCCCACTATTTTTTATCTTAAAATTAGATCCTTAGTGTTCTCTATGGAGCATCAAGAATTAAAAACTACTTTCTTGTTTCAATCTTCATGGTCAACTATTTTATCATGATTTTCCTACATAAAATCATGCTCTTAAACAAAAACAAAAAAAAACAAAAAACAAAAACATAACACATCATAACGTGAGGCAAAGAGCCTTTCTTCTTTTTTAAATATTTGTTTGGCACTAGTGGCCTTTTTGACAGTTACCAGACAGGCAATGGGCATAGAGAGAAGAGAGAAAGACATGCAGTAAAGGTCTCAAGGACAGGAAACGAGCCCAGGAGAGCTGTGTCATGGGCAAACCTACTGGTACATGACACAATGCCCCACAAAAAGCTTTTCTAATCATATTCTAATCTGTTGCCACATATTTGCCAACTTGTGTCAATCAAAACTAACATTTAGGAAATATGCCACCATTTTTAAGACACAAAGTAGACTGTGTCTCAAGCTGCTCTCCAACCTATAATAATGTATTTTCATTTCAAAACAAAACACCAGCACTTATGGAATGTTTACTATAGCTACTTAACATGTAACAGTACGGAAAGATTTTGTCATGTTTATAGTGTGCAAATACATCACAGTTTTCAGTATATCACCAACATCATCAAGCAGTTGTTGGTAGTAGTAGTATTTTCAGCATTTCATCACTTTCTAATCAACATACATACAATGTCTTCTGCATTAAATTATATCTGCACTGAAAATGTCTGAATGCACCTAACATTCAGACGTTTTTTTTTTTGTTTGTTTTTAGCATGGAGGAGACTGCAGGTTGTTTTAATTAGTTTTATGCTATGTGAAGTTTAGAGTGCTTTATATGTGGATAAGGCTTTCATTGTAAAGGTTTGCTGTATTGATGATATAAATAAAGGCATAAACCTTCATGATATTATTCTGGCTGTCCTGCGGAGAGCTATCAGACCCTCTGATACAATAAATCGGACCAGCTAATACCAAAATAAACAAGCAAACCAGGGGATTCTGAAAAGCACTTACTTATGCACCAGATAGCACCTCGTGGTATCTGGTGGTTTAAATATTCCAGCGTTTCTTTACCCTGCCTTCTGCTTGATTCTGCTGCAGTGTGTCTTAGATGATGCACTTACTGGACCATCAAAAACTCAGACTTATTTTAAAAGTACTACATATCATTTTAATGTTAACATTAATTCCAACTAACTATACTAATATTAGACTCTTCCCAAGATCAATAAAACCAGTACTCATTTTATACCAGCTTCATAAAATATTTTTTTAGGTTGAAGAAAAAAAAGGCAAACTAAACTTGTGCATCTGAGCAAGAACATAGCACTGCATTGTACATATACAATATGTCTTATAGGCAATCTCATGACCTCTCTCTGCTTTGAGAGGTCTTTAACAATTTCTAATACTTCCTTAAAGAATTTCCCTAAAGATACTTTACAGTCCTTTCAGGGTTGCAGGTATCGGTTTTGCTTGTGTACATTGATTCACCACACTTTTTCCTTCCTTCTTAACTTTCAATAAAAATACTTGGATGTAGCACCCTTTGAGCAGCCAGTGACCATTTGGGGCCTTCCCTCTATGTGTAAAGTATGCTGAGCTCAGCAGTCTTCCCCATGATTGTGTAGACTGCTTGGTCTTTAAAATCGACAAAGATTGTGCTATCAACACCAATGACAATACTCAAGAAAATTGCAAATATCTGTAGGCCATAAAACTCAGATGACCTCTTTGTGCTTCAGTTGGGTTTTGTTCATGTTTCTTAACCTAAAAACAAGACAGTTTAAAGCCAAAGCAGTAAACAATAAGTTTCTCTCAAAATTATTTTATACAACTATTTAAAGGATTTTCCTTATTTTTCTCTGTCATAAAAAGAGCCCTTATTGTTTCCTCCACACGAACTGTTGTCATGGCTAGCCATCACTTTCTTTCTGTACTGTTGTAACATTAAAAAACCACAGCATTTAAGTGAGAAGGGAAAGATTTTCAAGCAAGAACACTGTTGGATTTGTTTTCACACTTAATTCTGACTGTCATGTCCAGGTATAACCGATAAAGAATGTTCTGTTCAGAGAGAACACAGTCGTTTTAGCTTCTATAAAAAGTGTTTTGCAAATTCAAGACATATGACAAAAAAGGTCAAAAGATTTTACAGCTCATTTACAAAGAAAACACTTTTTTTTTTTCTGAACACAAACGATTTTTCTCCATTTCTAATTCCTAGACAGTTTCTTCCCCATAAATAAACCATTTTCCAACAATATAATTTCAGCTTAAAAATAGCTGTGCAAAGATATCATAATTGAGGAATTCTCAATATCGAAACACTATCTTTGGTGGAAGTGTTGTTTCATACACCTTTGACTCAATGGCATGAAAATATATAAGGCATCACTTAAGTTGTTAAGAATCTGCCAGCCTGAAATAACTGCTGTAATGAAATGATTCCCCCAATGTCTCATCATAAAAATCTTTACTTAAGATCTACTACTTCTTCACCCATAACTGGTAATAAACTGCATTTACATTGAACACATTCTAATTTACAGTCATTAAGCTAAAAGAAAGACCTTGTATCTGTTTGCTTCTTTAGGCTCACAAAATAGCTCCAACCGTAAACAGCATCCCAGCCTTACTGGGGGCTTAGGCGCATTAGTTTTGACAGATGCTTAAGTTTTAATTAGACTATAAGTCAGGCAAATAATTACCATAAATGCAAAGGATTATACCTGAAGAGATATTTTTGTTTTTAAATAAAAACTTTATCTGGTGCCTTCTCAGCAATAATTTCAGCTCTGTGCTGAAATGTAGACTATATTTCAGGTAAATCAAGTGAAAAAAGGCATCCAGAACAACTAACACTGATGGTGCTTTCTATTAAAACAGCTCATAAACTTTGGATATAGTTGGAAGAATAGCTCAGTTCAGTCAGTCTGAAAAAAGGATGCTGGTGTTTATTGGATATTCTGAAATCCTGTTCATTGGCAATGCTTACACTATTTCAGTATGTGCAATATAATTCTTCATGACAGCTAAAATCATGGCAGTGAAATTGAAAATAATCCTCAGAATTTATTTCCAACAACTTTTAGTTCAATTTATAGAGCTGAACACTGTTCAAGAATGAATGCATGCGCTTCTACAGGGGGCTCTTTTGTTCTGGTAAAAGCAAGTTCTACAAATTCTACATATCTTCTCGTGTCAGGTTCAGTAGTGGCTTAATACAAGTGTTGGGACCACAGCCATGGATTACAACATAAAGTCCTGTACAGACTTTTCTGGAACTTTCAAAATAAATTGCAATAACCTACTTCCGGCACAGTCAGGGAAAGGGATACTTCCCATAATGCCACTGTCTGTATAAAAGCACCCCCTTTCCAAGGAATCGATCTCTTCCACCCGGACCTCGCTGCGGAACTGGCAGGAGAGACACAGTGCGCTAATGTCTCTTTGCTGGCAAACAGACATAAACTCTTCAAACTGGATCCAAGAGTGTCATACGATCGTCGATGCACTAAGTTAAGTACGAATGAATTACATGTATCCGGTATTTCATTCATGAACGGGGTAATTAAGGTACAAGCATGGCTTGACTTTTCTCTCTGAGTTCTACAGATCAAACTGTGTTATAGAGAGTTTCCAGCAGAGACCTTGTCTCTACAACGCCGAGTGAAACGGTTTTCCAGTGTGGAGGAAGGACAGAGCGAGCCACATCACCGTGGTTACAGTAACTGTGCAGTTGGTTGGCGGACAGAGCGAGCCGTTCTTCACCCACAGCTGCGGAGGTTAGCTGAAGCTAACACTTTGTTCACAGAGCTTTCTTCAAACTTTGTTGTCACCCGGACACTTCTCCTCAGCACGGCTCACATACGAGGTTAGGGTTCGGGCAGAGTGATAGAAGTGATTTAGAATGAAATAATCTAAACGTTTTTCATTTTATGAAGTTTGGTTTTGTTTGTGTTGAACTCAGCTATCTTGGTGCTAGCAGTCTATCTGCTCAGCAACACGTGCTCAGTTTTGTGTTCTGTGTTTGTGTGTTTTTAAAGTAAAGACAAACTTTATTTAAAGGGTGATTTTAAACACAGAAGATTGATCATAACGCGCTGTCCACACTTATGCATGTTAACCCTTTTATTAACGGTATTTTATAGATGTGTGTTTGATTCTGGTGCAAAGCTATCAACTTCTTTTGTTAGCTTTAACTGCTAACAGCTAAGAACACGTGCTTGCCTGCTAAAGAATATTTACCCAGAAAGGTTGTTAGTTTTCAATCCAGTAAATAATAGTTCCCTCAACATTATTTTAAT
>JAHUTJ010044033.1:0-10313 GCA_036250325.1 Characodon lateralis
TGGCACCCAAAGGAAGGTCAGCTCTTAAATAAGAGAGACTGAGTAAAAGTGTTTCTCTGCACTGATGCAGTTTTTCCACATTTAGTTGCAGTAATATACATACATTTTGGGTAAAATCCATCCATATTTATGTTTTATTTTTTATAAATGTTACAGCCAAAACAAATTGCTTCAGATTCTTAGAGACCAGTGCTGTTTGCGACACTCAGATTATATGAAATATCTACAATCTCCTGAAAGCTGCCAGACACTTCTCTTCAGATTGTTTCCTTGTTTGCAAAATATTTCTCCAAATTAGATTCTGTGTTCAAAATCCAGATTACAAGCTTAAAGACTGCGAAATGCTCCAATAGATGGGGCTTCACCTGCAGAGGTTTTTAAACACAGTTCACTTAAAGTAACTATTCAGAAAAGATTCACCTTCATTGTACATTTTGGGTAAGGCGCGATGAGGAATATTCTTCCTGCTCAGCTGTCGCACTGAGGGTGGAATGAAGACCCGCAACATCCAGCACCCCATGACAGAAACAGAAGACTTTTTGTGCCCTAATCAAATAAAAAATAAAAACTAGGACGTAATTACTATCAACAAACACATGTATTTCTTTTTTATTCAAACCATATATCACAAATTAGTGCAGTACATTATTCATTTAGACTTCATGTAATATTTTTTTTAAATCCAATATATTTTTACTTTAATCAATGCTGGGAGCAAGGGAGCAATCATTTCATCATATTTTACTATCCGCAGCAGTGCATTAAAACCTCTACAACACCTGCCAATTGACAAAGCCATGTAAAACATCCAGATGTTGCTAATAATCCTCAGGTCGGGACCTGGTGCTGTCAGTGAGGACATGTTTTTGTTTGTCTTTGTATTTCTCTGCATCTGTTGTATTTGGGGCTGACACAAAAAAAGTTGCAAACTGTTTACATCTGCTTAAATTGATGGAAGTGCATTCATTGCTTACAGTATATTAAGTGCCATCAACTTCATGAAATGCTGCAGAAGGTACATTCAAAACATGGAGCAAATAGTAAAGTTTTGTGAATTTACCCCAGAAACCTTTATTATGTTCCGTTAACATTTTAGCACCTTTTTGGTTTTATCTTTATTTTTGAGGTGTGTGTCAGGTCTGTTGGATCTTCTGTGCAGCCCCATATCTCTATGACCAAAAGTAGAGATCTATGAAGACAAAATGTTCCTATAAATGCTAACATTTTTACTTGATAAAGCAAACAATGAAAACTTATTTCTATTCATGTGAACTTTGGGGACAAAAATGAGTCTCACAGTTCAGCAAAACCATCAGAAAGTTTAGCGTCTTCTTTGAAAGTTGCATCACTGCTTCCTGTTTATCACTGTAATTCTTATCAATTCTGCTTATCTTCATAAAACCATCTCCATTTTGGCAGGTTCTGTGAAGTACCCAAGTCTAATCAAACTTGTTAAAAGTACACATGCATCTGTAACCCTGGAGTGGCACTACGATGAAGAGGATGCAGCTCAGCCTGCATTCATCACTGGTTACCTGGTAACAGTGCAGAAAGTGCAATCGGATACAGCTCCAGGTGAAACTGCAACTAAGTTCTGAGGAAAACTTTTAGAAAGTTTGACGCTCATCTTGAGTTCGACGTGGACTGTGCTAAACATTAATGCGTCTAATTCAGTTTGATCGTTCGCAATAATCTCAGATAAACAAAATTTTGTGTCTACCTAGTTTTATTCAATGTGTCCGTGGGCGACCCCCGGCAAAAGTCTCTAACCATCGAGGGTCTGCAGCAGCACCAGGAATACGTCTGCTCTGTGAGTGCTATGACTAAAATCGGGCCCGGATTACCTGCCAGCATTACCATCAGGACCAAAACAAACTGTAAGTCTGGATGAAAACGCATCACTTAAGCTTGAATTTCTCAACTTTGTTTAGTGTAAAAGCAAATCTTTATTTGATTCCCCCTGCAGATTTTTCCCACTTGACAAAGATCCTGATTCCCATTCTGCTACTTCTTGGCTGCACCGCTCTGCTGTGGCCACAAAGAATAATGTGGGTGTTGGGATTTTTTTAGATATACTTCAGAATTATGTTTTAATTATTCAGAAAACATGGATATTGTTTGTTTCCCCGCAGGCTGAAGAATGTGCTGAAGAAGATATTTGCCTATCCTGCTGGTATGAACATCAAAACTCCTGAGTTTGAAAGCTTCTTGAATGAGGTATGGATAACAAATAGATCAAATTTATTTAGCTCAAACATATGTTTGTTACATCTTCTCAAGATGAAAGATGATTATCTATTTTGGATGTTTAAATAAATACAATAAAATATACAAAGTTACAAAAGGTCAAGAAGATCCCCAGCTCTGGTCAGACATTTACCTGCACTTGTTATGGCCATTGATCTAAAATGAGGTTTGGAGTTATAATTCTAAAATTAAGTTGCATTGAGTATACAACAAACAACTACATGATTTGTTTTAAAACAAGAACAAGTCAAACAAGTTTGAATTTATTCAGGATTTTCAATAAGGTCCGAAATCCTCCAGAGAGTTGCAGGTCAATTACACACTTTTTAGATCCATGAGCAATTTTTTGATATAATTCTGGCTGGATATGCGACCACACTTCTTGGCAGAATAAGGTTGTGATCATTGACAGAATGGTTTCTTGCAACAACTCCAAATTTTAAGCATAGTCCACAAATTCTACGTATAGTTGAGGTCCTGGCTTTTGAAATGTTTACTTTTAGCCACCTTCATACATTCCATGATCAGACCAGGTGTGTTTTTGATAAATGTCCTGTTGGAAGACCCAGTTGACTAAACATTCAACCATCTTTCTGTTAATTTCAGAAGTTAAAATATAAATATTTACATTCCATTCACCAAATAGCCACACAGCACGCTGCTACAGCCTCTGTACTTGACAGCTTTTTTGTTATGTTTCAATTCAATTTAGTTTAATTCAGTTTTATTTATATAGCGCCAATTCACAACACGTCATCTCAAGGCACTTTAAAAAGTCATTTCAATTTAATCATACAGATTGATCCTAATTATCAAACGGTGCAGTCAGAGTGAGTGTATTATTCAAATTGGTTAAAAAGTTTTCTAAGGAAACCCAGCAGATTGCATCCAGTCAGTGACTTGCAACAATCCCTCCTCCTGGATGAGCATGTAGAGACAGTGGACAGTCACTGGCGTTGACTTTGCAGCAATCCCTCATACTGAGCATGCATGTAGCGACACTTTCTTGTTTGAAACCGTTATTGTTTTTGTGGCCCTTGGTCTGATTTTAATTTTTTTTTTGCTTAATTATGTGCATTAAAACATAGCTTATGAACTAATTAATTGTGTCCTAACAGGAAAAAAGATGCTATCTTTTTTTCTATGACGTCTAAGTGGAAAACTCAAAAACCTAACTCTAAATATCACAAGATCTTTATCCATTCATGATGTAATTGAATAGCTTTTATGTTATGAAAATAAAAAATGTTTCTAGTTTTTTAGAGGTAACCCAGTTTGAGAATGTTTGTTTGACCTTTTGAATGACTCAGTTTATCCTTGCTTTGAATAACGAAGCGATCTTTTCTTCTTTCATACCCAATTCTGGCACACACGCTGGTTAAAAATGATTCCAGGTTACTCATGCAGGCCTATGTTTCGTGTTTCATTGCTTGTTTGTTTTATTAAAGTTAACAGAAAAAACAAATAAAAAATTTAGATTTGTTTGTGTTTATAGAATTTTTTTTGACTGTGTATTTTGCATATATCTAAACTTGTTAATTTAACGGACTTATTTTACTCCTCTTTGCTCAGATTGATCAGAAGCTACAGTCTCATAAAGTGGAAGAGTGCATAGGCTGTGACATTGAAGTCATGCACATCAAACCTTTGTGGCATGAAAGCACAATTCTAAGGACCCCTGAGCATACAAACACAATGTCCTCTCCTGCTTTCCAGCCATCTCTTCCTCCTTCCTGCATCCCACTCCAAACAGGCTACTGCCCTCAGTCTACTGTCCTGCTCTGTGAAAGACCAATCAATCAGCAAATGATGTGCATTGCAAACAAAAGCTATCTGAGCATGATCGCTGAGCCACAAGAAGTCGAGTTTAGTTAAATCAGATCCAGCTTTGAGACTTGACAGCTATCAGAGATCATGTGCAGCAGTTTACGGTTATATCTCCAATAGTTAGTCAAAATCAAACCCAGAAAGGAATATTATTTTATATTAGTAGTGTAAATGTTCTAAAATGAGGGGATGCCAATTTTTAAAACATAGTGGGATAATGTCTCTAAACATCATTCCACACTCTATACATCAGTGTTGCATATTTGGTGTGATAATCGAAACCCTTAGATTGCATCATAGCACAGCAGTGTATGTGCAACTGCACGACAGGAACTCACTTTAAAGGTCATGATACACATTAAGGAAACTAGAAGTTTTATCTACAGGATGTAAAGGGAGGGAAATTATGAAGTACGGCAGATGTAAGGTGAAGATTAGCTGAAACAGCCTCAAAAACTGGATGAGCTGTTATGAACAAAATTAAAAATGGTTCTTAAAAATTCTTACAAATAAAAATAAAAAACGTATTTCATGTTAACCCCTTACTATGTTACACCTACAGTACATAACGTCCAGTGCATGCGGCGGCCTTGAGCAGTCACCTAATTGGTCAATACAGCATAAATACAGATGTTCTGTGAAGGCCTCAGAGGATAGAGAACATTAATGAACAAAAGCCTCATGAAGGTTGAAGGTGAAGATCATAATTCAATATATAGGTCAGGGATAAAGTTGTGAAGATGTTTAAGCAAGACTGGGTTATAAAACAAAATCCCAAGCTTTGAACATCTCAGAGAGCACTGTTCAATCAATCATGTCAACATGGAGTATGGCACAACCTAGCAAGACACTGTAGTCCACATAAAATAAAAGATTGGGCAAAAGGAGTATTAACCAAAGAAGAAGAAGCTAGGAGACTGTGTATGGTTAAAAACAAAACACTGTGTGGGAAGAAAACTAAGATTGTGCACCATCCTAAACAGAACATCCCCATTCCAATACACGGTGATGTCAACATTGTGTTGTAGGGGTGCTTTTCTTCTGCAGGGTCAGCTGGAGGTTAAAAACAGGACAGCCCAGGAACAAAACCCGTTGAAGGCTGCAAAAAGACTTAAACTTGAGGAGGAGGAAAGTGACTCTAAACATACAGCCAAAACAAAAACAGAATGTGTTCAAAGTATGATTAGGTGTTAGAATGGACCAGTCAAAGTCTAGACCGAAATCCAAGAATTTATGCTAAGATTTGAAAATGTTTATAGACGCTCACGGTTAGATATGTCTAAATTTAAGCTGTTTTGCAAAGAAGAATGGGAAAACATTTTAG
Organism: Characodon lateralis; assembly: GCA_036250325.1. NCBI lineage: Eukaryota > Metazoa > Chordata > Actinopteri > Cyprinodontiformes > Goodeidae > Characodon > Characodon lateralis. The sequence goes on from JAHUTJ010044033.1 coordinate 5,399, forward strand.
TCTCTAAATGTGCAAAATTGGTAAAGTGTATCTACTCTCTGAAGAAACCTGTATAATATGAACTACTGCAACATTTAATTTCCATTTGGGATTAATAAAGTACTTTTGAATTAAACTGAATTGAATATGCTATTTTGTATTGGTCTATCACTTAAAATCCCAATGAAATATTTCAAATATGTGGTGTGTGAATACTTTTGCAAGTATTTTTAAGTGTTTTGTATTCATGAAATAACATGAATGTACCCTTCTTAAAATGAGTTCACTGGAGAACACAAATGTGAAACGGCATTGGAAGAGAAAAGTTTAAAAGAAAAGGGTCACTCAGTTCGGTTGTAATTCCTCTGTTAGTGACTAAGTTAAAAACATCCATTTCACTGTAAACAAGAGTAGGTTAATGTGAAAATATAGTCTTTCCTCATAAACTTCTGCTCTGTGTTGCAGCAAGCCACTCAGGGACATGATTCTTGTCTTGCAAAATAACTGACAAGCTCCTGCTCTTGTGTTGTACATGAAGGGAATTTTGCAGAAAAGCTGCCTCCACAAAATCAGATTTTTTAAAAGGAAGTGGATAATTACTCTTGACAGTAGGTCTTCAAAAAGCAATAAGGGTTTATGACCACTAACCTGACACCTGTGTTAGTTTTCAAACGAAGGTTGATTTTATTTGTTTGCAAAGAACTCCAGAAAGAAGATCTGACCATGTGAATGTTTGTATTACTTTCAGCAGGTAACATTGTAAAGAAAATGTGACAGCAAATGTTTTATATGAATTCAAGACAATTATTTGCTGTCACTAAATAACCAAAAGAAACCATTTCAATTTTACTATGTCTCTAACAGAATGTTGTTGCCCAGGGTGAATCTAGAAAGGAGTAAAGCACAAACACCAGATAATAGTTGTGGCCTGAAGAAGTTGTCTATTGTTTTTATGCATGTGCAGTGCATGGAGAATTTCACACATCTGCTGCTGAGTAGGGGTTCCCTGCTTGATACCGAGGAAACGGGGAGTAAGTTGAATGCTTTCTGCACTGCGTTTTATCCTGCCCCAGAATCTCAGATATCTTGACTATAAATTGGTTGGAAGGCAGCAGGAGGAGGGGCTCGCCCCGGATGTCATTCGTGTGAGTAACGTGCCTGGTTTTTACCATGAAATTTCAGTGGCTTTGTCTATCATCTGGCTGTTTATCAAATGATGATTTGCAATCCCCAGAACTGATATGTCTCTTTGAAGTTGTGTATCCTCTTGTGCATGAAAAGAAATGCTGTTGCATCAATGTCATGCTATTTATTTTATGTTAAAGTACATCTTATGTAAATAAAAATCCCCAAAGCAGAAAAACATTCCATACTCAATATGCTGGAACAGGACCACTATGCAATTTCTTAAAGTTGCTGAACTGGTTTCTGAAAGGAGTGTTAGAACTTTGCAGGGATGCAGCCAGAAAGTAGTAAGCTCTACAAACAGCATGTCAAGCAGGGCGGCTCCCTGTCTGTAGATATACTCAAAGAAGGGACATTGACCTTATTTAGTCAAATAAATACATTTACCGATGTACTTACTATGCAGGAAGTTCAATCACTTGTTTTGCAGCCGTTTGTCTCCACAGAAAACAAAAATGCAATTCAGTTAGGGTTTTTTCATAGTACATACTTCAACAAAAGGTGAAAAAAATCTTTTGAAATACTTTGCTCCATATGAGACAAAGTTTTTAAAATGGTTATGATCAGTTGTTCTTTGCCCTTAAAAAGGTATTTCAAATATTTCCTTTACGTTTTGTTGAATTTGGCTTTTTATATTATTTTTTGTCTATTCTTTGTAACAGATCATTATGATACCTAATGCTTTGTCGGCCCACCTTTCGCTGTCAAAACAGTCCGGTCTCTTAAAGGCATACTGTCAAGTTTTGTCAGGTTTAATTTACTGTGCGATTCTCCACTTGAAAGGGATAGTCTCTACTATGAAACTTAACTGGATTTCACTCAAAGAGCCTTCAATTTAGCTGATCCATCTTTATTCTGTATGATGGTCATTGTGTTTTATCCTTCCAGCCACATAGGTGAAAAACCTCAAAAGAAACAAATACATCTATTACATTTTGAAATTAACAAGACAAATACATTGTGAAATAATCAAACAGATTTCCACCCCTTTAACCAATTAATCCCAAAGTACAATAAATAGCAAATATATTATAGTAAAATTCAACACCAATAAATAAATTAGCATATTTATCAACATTTTACTTTTATTTTTTTTATGTCATCTTTTTTTTCACTTTCTACTTTACCCAATAAACACCAAGTGTATTTTTTTTTCTTTTACATGCTTGATTTCAATAATATTAAAACAATCAATCAATTAGAGTCCATATGCTGCTCCAATGAGATTCAAGAAATGAGCAACAGCATTGTGAGGCTTCTGGGCTGTCCTTCACTGTTTGTAGAAAACTTTCGCACAGTTCTCAATTTCCATGTGCTACCAGCACTATTTGTTTCTCATGCTGTGGCACTTCTTCAAACAGGAGTGACAGGTCAGTCACACCAAAAGTACCTGCACTCTGATTGCTAGGAGATTGAGTCCACCTGGTTTTCATAACTAACAAGCAGAGAAGCCGCAAAAGATGCACCAGAGGGGAGTGGCTACCTAGCAGTTCGCCAGAACACATACAGTGAGGAAAAGAAGTATTTGAACATCCTGCAACTTTGCAAGTTCTCCCACTTAAAAATCATGGAGGAGTCTGAAATTTTCATCTTAGGTGCATGTCTACTATGAGAGACATAATCTAAATTTATTGGTGTGTTACTGCTGCAGATAAGTATTTGAACACCTGTGAAAAACAATGCTAATATTTGGTACAGTAGCCTTTGTTTGCATTTACAGAGGTCAAACGTTTCCTGTAGTTTTTCACCAGGTTTGCACAAACTGCAGCAGAGATTTTGGCCCATTCCTCCACACAGATCTTCTCCAGATCAGCCAGGTTTCTGGGCTGTCACTGAGAAACACTGCTTCGGGTCATTGTCATGTTGGAAGACCCAGCCACGACCCATCTTCAGTGCTCTAACTGAGGGAAGGAAGTTTTTCCCCAAAATCTTGCAATACATTGCCCCGGTCATCCTCTCCTTAATACAGTGCAGTCGTCCTGTCCCATGTGCAAAAAAACACCCCCAAAGCATGATGCTTCCACCCCCATGCTTCATGTAGCAGGATGAAGCCTGCCACAGGATTGAGGACACCTGGAATCTAATTACCGCTTAATGGGTGTGAGCATAAAGGGAGATTCTTTCACCTGCTTTCTTTATGCCTGCATTTTGTTGCACTTCAATAGGAAGGTTGCTTGGTTATCTTGCAGGGTCCAAAACTCTAACATCAGTAAGTAATGTTTCTCCTACTGTATAAGATCTGCAATTTTAGTTGGTTAACTCAAATTGTTTGAATTTAGAAACTGCCTGAAGTCTCCTGCTTGGTACTGGGGTGTGGTTGTAAATTATCCTCCCCAGTTCAGCTTGGCAACATAAAACGGGTATGTATTATTTTATTGCACCCATGCAGTTCAATAGCACAAAAATAACAACTATCTATATACAGAAAGTATTGGTAAGCGTATCCGCCTGCTGTTGGGCCAGAAGGGGATCTTTGGTCGGGGTGGAGTCGTCCAGCTCTGCTAGGTGACCATGGCTTCCTCTACCTTCTGACATTTTCTGAAATCACCTTATTCTGTAATTTCATTTCAGACATAAAGCCGCTGCAGCTCGCTGGAGACCCTGCTGCTTTGTTTTTGTTTAAATTTGTTTATGGGTTACTCCATTGTTCCATGTGGCCTCCGGCCTTGCTGTGGGTAGTAGCCTGGGTTTTTTAGATTACGTAATTAAAACATGGCCCTTTTTTAATGCTTGGATATGTTAAAGGTTAGGGGTAACCTCCTTTTCGCATTTCATGTCTAAATTATAGGGTCGTTCTTTTCTGTTAGTGTTTGCTTTGTTAATCCCATTCTTTTGTCTCCAGGCTGAGAGCTGAAGGCGGTGGGGGGGCATCCAAGGGAACTGGACCTGTGTGCAGTGTGCATGACCGGTGTTGGGATTTGTTCACAATCGAGTGTTTGTTCACAAGGGCTTGGGGTGATTTATTTGGATTTATTTATTTGTTTTAGGTACCAGTTCTCCATACTTAGATTGTCCTCCCCCTGCTGGTAGGCCCCAGTCTTGTGTACTTCCCTTCCTATTGTGGCTCTTGGAATATTGTCTTTTAACACATGGAATAATAAAATGTGACTATTTTTTGGTGGAATAAAGTCTTGCTCTCCTTGGCTACAAACCTTAAGTGCCTTATTGGTGATTTATTTCCTTGGGCACAATTCCCAGTGTGGTGTTGTTGACATCCGCTGGTTACTCTGCTTTGAGGGGCAGAGTATCTGACTCGCACCCTAGTGTTGCCATATTCGCAGTAGGGATGGTGTTTTTGGGATGGTCCTCATCATTCTTCGTCCTCCAAACACGGCAAGTGGAATTAAGACCAAAAACTTCTATTTTGGTCTCATCTGACCACAGAACTTTCTGCCATGACTCCTCTGGATCATCCAAATGGTCATGGGCAACTTAAGAAGGGCCTGGACGTGTGCTGATTTAACCAGGGGAACCTTCCATGCCATGCATGACTTTAAACTATGATGTCTTAGTGTATTACCCACAGTAACCTTGGAAACAGTGTTGCCAGCTCTCTTCAGGTCATTGACCAGCTCCTCCGTGTAGTTCTGGGATGATTCCTCACCTTTCTTAGGATCATTGATGCGCCACGAGGTGAGATCTTGCATGGAGCCCCAGTCCGAGGGAGATTGACAGTCATGTTTAGCTTCTTCCATTTTCTAATAATTGCTCCAACAGTTGATCTTTTTTCACCAAGCTGCTTGGTAATTGC
>JAHUTJ010044034.1:0-10309 GCA_036250325.1 Characodon lateralis
CTGCTCTTACTGGTGCAATGTGCAATCAATGAAGACTGGCTACCAGGCTGGTCCAATTTAGCCATGAAACCTCCCACACTAAAATGACAGGTGTTTCAGTTTCATTGTCCAACCCCTGTACATTAATGACATATTTAATGTATCCATTAAATTTATTATTAAATTGAATTCTATTAGCGGATGACACCAATATATTTTACTGAATTGATGGTTATAGTGATTTAATATATAAAATAACTAATGAACTATTTAAACTAAAATCATGGAGGGATATCAACAAATAGTCTCTAAATGTAAATAAAACTTAATTAATGTTTTTTGGAAATTACAAGGAAAATTTAAACTCAGTAATAAATATAGATGCTGTTGGTATTAATACTGTGTCAAAAATACATTTTTTGGGAAAAACTACTGACAGCAAACTGAACTGGAAACCACACATCAGACACATACAAAGCAAAATTTTAAAATGTGTCTCAATTATTAACAAGATTAAGTACTTCTTGGAAAATAATGCACTGTGATTATTGTATTGCACATTAGTTTTGCCCTATTTAATATACTGTATAAAAATTTGGGGCAATAACTATAGACATTTACTACATCCCCTCTTTATACTCCAAAAACATGCTGTGAGAGTTATACATAAAGTAGGATTTTGTGTTTACACTAATACTTTTTTTCTTGCAGTCCAAATTGTTAAAATTTTTTGATTTAGTAGATTTGTATACTGCACAACTTCTACATAAAGCTGATAAAAAATATATTACTTAGTAATATCCAAAAACTCTTTACACAGAGCGAAGGGGGTTATTATCTGAGGGGCTGTGGTAACTTGAAGGTCGAAGCGGTAAGAGCTACTAGGAAAACGTTTGTGTGTGTCTGGGTGTGGTGTTAAACTTTGGGACCGATTGGGATCACAGCTCAAGCCATGTCTAAATATTCATTAATTTAATAAAGAAACAGTTTGGTCACAATACATGGTTATTGGCAGAGGGGTCTAACTAGACCTGTAATGGACATTTGTACATTGAGGTTATAATAACTACATATTGAATATGTTGATTCTTTTCTTTATGTATATTGTTAGTGATGTAATATGTTGATATGACAGTGAAGATTTACTAACTAAGCTGTAAATGGCAGCAATCATATCATTTATTAGGGAATAATGGGTGGCAGTAAATAAGTTTTCTTCCTCCCACTCCTTTCCAAGTTATTAGTATAATTATTCTTTTTTTTTTTTTGTATTCTGTAGTACATTATATTTATTTTATTTTTGTGTTGTATCTGTTTTCTAACTGGCTTGGATAAAAAACCTTTAAATAAAAAAATAAAATACTTTTGCAAGGTATTGTAAGATAACAGCAGCGTGGTGTCAAATGATTATCTTGGTCGGGTTATTTGATATGACAAGATAAAAAAAAAAAAAACATCTTACCTGTCGGATCCAAGAACAGCTTGTGCACTTTGCTGTCATCTTTCCTCCCTAATTCAGTTTGATTGGGCTGATCTGGTTTTGCCAAGTCAATCCTGGATGAACCGAAAACATTGCTGTCATACGCCTGACTCGGATGCTTTTTATTATTAATAACTGTCAAAGAAACAACGCGGGTAATCGAAGGAAAAAGAGCCTATTGACTTTATGAGTTTATAAGAAGCATTCTTGCCTTAACAAGGTGTCCTTTCCCAGACTCATGCAAAGCTGGTTGTTGCAGACTGCCAAATGATTTATCCTCTCAGGTGGAGTAAAGTCAATCCTCTGCTTGTTGAATATTGGCTTTTCTTCCTCCAGCCTGACATTCACAAAGCCTTAGGTAGAAGAAAAGAGCAGCGTTTCAACATTACAGGCCTTGGTTTGAGCGTCTTGTCGCGATCCAATAGTCTTTAATGCATTGGTTCCTCTTCAGCTAATGATAGGACGGAGACCTACCTGAGTGTGTTAGCCCGATGTTGGCAGAGGATAGGCGGCTGTGCTGCTGAGAACTTTGCCTGATGTTCTGAGAGTCCTCATACTCATCAAGAATAGAGGCCATAATAAAATGAACAGATGAACACTTGTTTTACGACCTACAAATGATTAATTCAGATAGTCCGGGGTTGCTAGCTAGCTAGCTTTGGCAACTTGTGCAAATCTATGTTCAGTTAACCTATTTTCCTCCTTAACTTGTACTTTTAATGAATATAAATACGTACAGCAGGCTGTAAGACGTTTACATACGGTGCAAATGAATTGGGGAAAATACGTTTTAATCATTCGTGCAAAAATAGCATCCAAATAGCCTCCGACTGCACAACACAAGGCGAACCCTCAGAGTCAAGTGATCCCGGAGTCATGTGATCATTGTGGGCGCAGTACTGTCTTGGACCAAGAGAGGGCGCACCCAGTGTAGGTTAGAATGGTTTGTTTCGAGATGTTGGAAATACTTTTCTTTACGTGTTTAATATCTAATGCGATATGAATTTGTGTATAGGAGCCACTGTGCAAATCGTTTTCCTTTTTTAAAATGAACTTGAATCGGACTGTAGTGATAGAGTTCAGTGCTTTGCAAGAATATTCAGACTGAACTTTTTTTCCCATTTTGTCATGTTACAGTCACAAACTCCAATGTGTTTTGGGGGATTTTGTGTGCTAGACCATCGCAACGTGGAATATAACTGTAAAAATGAAGTAGGATGGAAAATGTTGCTTATTTATCTTTGCAATATCAGTAACGTTTTGGAAAGAGTGCATCTGTTAAGACCAATGTACAATTCTTACCACAGTTTCTTAAATGGATTGAGGTATATTAACTGGGTCATCCTAACAAATGCATAAGCGTTGATCTAAATCATTCTAATGCAGCTCTGGATGTATGTTTTAAGTCGTTGTCCTGCTGAAAGGTGAACCTTCCCCACAGTTTTAAGTTTTTTGCATCCTCAAAGAGACTTTCTTCCATCATTGACCTGAAGGTATTCCATAAATTTCACCATCAACTCAGACAAGCATTCTTGCCCTATTAATAAAATCACCACCCTCACACCTCCACCCACCACAGTATGAGGCTGCCACCACCATGTTTCTCTGTTACTGCCATCTATTCAGCATGATGTGTATTAGTTTTTCGCCACACCTAGCATCTTCAACGTAGGCCAAAAAAGTTTAATTGCAGGACCATCTGACCAGACCACATGTTTGCTGTCCCCCCCACCTCCAACACACGGCTTGTGCCAAACTGCAAACTGAACTTCTTTTGGTTTTCTTTTGACAATGACTTTCCTCTTGAAACTCTTCTTCTCCGCTGATCAGTCTGCTGTGCTCTATGGTCTTCGTGGTGCTGTTTGCTCACCAATGTTCTCTAGCAAACCTGAGATCGGCTCAGAACAGCTGTTGATAGGTGGACTCTTATTGCTAATTTGGTGATTCCTGTAAGCATTTGGTTTTAATGGATTTTATTTAGGGGTATCAGAGTTAGGGGCCAAAACAGAAATGCATGCAACATTTGATGAGATTGTATTTGTAATGCACGGTAATGCAAGAAAATACAGCGGAGTTTGCGTTTTTAACGTGCAGAAATGTGGAAGAGGTCTGCTTGTAGGCCTCTGCAGACCAGGGCTGCCCAAAGTCGGTCTGCGAGAGCCGATGTCCTGCATGTTTTAGATTTTTTCCTGCTTTAACACACCTAACGTAGCTCAGCAAAGGCCTGGTAATCAGCCATCAGCAGAAATCGGGTGTGCTGAAGCAGGGAAACACCTAAAACATGCAGGACACCCCTGCTGAAGACTATATAAAATCATAATTTTAACCCTGATTTTTTTTTTTTTTATGAGAGCTCAGTTCAATCTGTCGTGTCTGAACGCTCCCTTATCTTCGGGAGTGTCTATGCAAATCACAACCAGTCTGAGCAGAAGTTCGCATTAAAAAGGCGCCTCCCACACGTTGCTGCACACCGTGCAGAAGGAGCTGAGTCCCCTCAGTTACAGCAGTAATGCGCGGCGCGGTCACGCAAACGTCCACTCCCTGCAGCGATACTCTGAAGTCAAACTAGCGAGCAGGCAGAGGTGGGAGGGCAAGAGTTGGCGTCCCGAACTTTAATGCTCACCTCGACATGCCACCCCACATGGATTACTTTTACCACGAGTCCCGAGTCCCTTCAGCTTGCGGGCTTACCCGGGAGGATGAGCTGGACCCCGATGTGATCAGCTGCATGCTGGTCGGAGACGGAGCGGTCGGGAAGACCAGCATGATCATCAGCTACATCTCCAACGGATACCCTGCGGAGTACCAACAGACAGGCTTTGACGTTTTCTCTGGTGAGTTTAAAAAACATTGACTAGAAACTGTCTGTAGATGTAATTTTTGTTGGAACTAATTGAATCATTTGACTACTTTCCAACAGGTCAGGTCAAGGTGGAAGGATCTCCGGTAAAGATTCAACTTCTGGACACAGCTGGACAAGTAAGATTCTTCTTGTGTTCTTGTTTTCGGCACTGATTCTTTACTAAATGATGATTTCATTTGGTGTTTTCTAAGAGATGTAAGCTGAACTGGTAACGTTTAAAGAATCTGTAGGGAATATGGTCTTTTTATGGTGTTACAGCCAGAGTCAGTCCAATGCATTAGTGAACCTTGAAGCTGGATCCCCAAGAGCATTGCAATTGCCACACAAGTTGGATTTATGAGCATAATCTTTTGTAAGGGTGATACATCAGGTGTAATGGTGTAAAATAATTTGTGATCCTTGATATTTAAGGAAAATTATTTTTGAACAAGCTATTGTTATACATTAAGATGCACAAATCAACCTGCCATATATTGGAATTGGCCAATTTTCCCTGAATCTACTCTGAACAGTGGAGAAACATATATATGTCATAACATTAAATACATCAAAACCAAGAACTGCCATCACTTTTGTTTTATAAATGGATCAACTAGCAACATGCATTTTTTAAAATTTATTTTATTTACTTGTCAGACCTCCAAAGAAATTCAGAAATTCATCTTTTAAATTTAAAAGTAATCAAGTTGGGGTTTTTTAAAGCTTCACCTTTCTAACTGATGCAATGACCTAAGCTGCAGAAGTAAGGATAAGCTCCTTGTACGTATATCAACACCAGATTAAGTTATTGGGCTTCTACAAAATTATCTAAATTATTTCCTAAAGGCCATGATGGAAACGGGGTGCAATATAACAGTTTATTCCAATATTTGGAAACATGCACACAGTATCCCAACTGCAATGACTATATAAATCATGCACATTGAATATGATTCAAGTATCATTTGGTTATTGCTTTGCTGGTGTGACTTTCTTGCTGAAAACTATAATAATGGTTATTTCTTACATGTAAAAAGCTTAAATGTTATTTATGTGTATTTTAATGTTTTAAGTTGTGGTGTATCAATGTGTAAACGGTCATATCCTCTGTTAATCCAGTTTATGACTCAGTTTGGGACCTCACATCTAGTGAGTCAGTGTGTACCACTCATGCCTCCTTCATGTCTGGAGATCTTGAGTGACACTTAAACAATTCTTGGTCTCTTTGTTTTCCACACAGGAAGAGTTTGACGAATTCCGAGCTGTGTCCTATGCTCACGCCGATGTCTTCCTCCTGTGCTTCAGCATGGTCAACCCCGACTCGTTCCACAACATCACCAAGAAGTGGGTGCCGGACATCCGGGCCCACAACCCGTCCTCGCCCATCATCCTCGTTGGGACTCAGCTAGACCAGCTGCTGGATGTGAATGTCCTAATCAATCTGGACAAATTCAACGTCAAGCCGGTGCTGAGCTCTCGGGCCCGGAGCATGGCGGACAAGATCCGGGCTAGGGACTACATAGAGTGCTCATCGTTGACGCAGAAGAACTTGAAGGAAGCGTTTGATGCAGCCATTTTCGCAGCGATTAAGAACAAAACCCGCAAGGGGAAGAAAAGGAGGTTTTCCGACAGGCGCACCAAGGCCTTCTCAAGGTGCAGCTGGAAGAAGTTCTTCTGCTTTATCTGAACTGTATTTAATTCAGTTCTTTGAATACTTTTTATTTATTTAAATAGTGTACGTCGCATTCTTCCACACATGAGATCTGTGGCATCATTAATCATTGGTAAAGTTGGCTTATTTTGTCTTTGATGCCAAATATGGAGACATGAACAGTACTAGAAACAAACACGAAGAGGATACTGGGACATTCCCAGCCTGTGATTGGTGTCACTTTGTACCAGACTGCTGCATATTGATATTTGTTCCAAGTCAACAGGAGAAGAAAACTTTGCACATGCTGTTTTTTGTGTATCCACCACCTGTGTGGCAGGTGAGAGAAAAGTACTTTGATTTGGGGCTTTGTGGGACAGAGCTGCAGAGAGAAAGGCTAGGCCAGTATGTAAAAAAAAAAAAAAGCAAAACAGTGAATTTGCATGCTGTGCTTTGCCACTGGCTTCAAACCGAAAGTATTGGGACTGTATGTCCTGGCAGAGGGGTGTTGTTTTCTCACTTTTCTTGCAGCAGCGACTTATTTATATGCGGCCGCTGCAATTAGGTGCTGCATTCATACCTTATTTTGAAAGCTTCCCCGACTGGTTTGGTCAGGCTATTTCTATTCTTTTAGGAAACCATGTGACAAACATTTTCATTTTAGTTCCATTTTTTTCAAGCCCAACAGGAGCCTTTTATTTTTCGTTTAGTTTTTTTTAAATGAAAAGAAAAAGTAATTTATCTGCCTTCGTCTTTTGGCTGAGACTGGTTCTTGTCTGAGTTGTAAAGTTTCAGTAGAGGAGAAACTGTTGGCTTTCTGTCTCTTTAATCTGCATCTGTAAAAGCAAAACACTGCAGGGAATCTCTTCTTCCCTTCAGACCCCATCACCAAAATCATCTCTCATTGTTTATTAGCTCAAAACACTCCTGATCCCTGAAGCCCAGTGAGTCCAAGCAGAGAAGACGCTCAGCAGCCTCAATTCCAATGTGACTTAGAGAATATGCCTTTAAAAAAGCCTTTTGGAAAGTTTTGCACTTCAGTGTTATAATATGTGGTACATATGAAAGTGTATATAAGTATGAGCTTTACTATGCTTCTTGTGGAAGTGAGCTTTATGTTTATTTTAAACAAGTGTGGGGCCGCAATTATTGGCAACCCAGGTAAAAATGTGCAAAAGGCCTTAAAATGAATTTGTCTTGTATTGTAGTTGCATAATATATAGCTCTCTTTTGTGGGGTTTTCCACCTCCCTTACATCCTCTTTAACATGCACAGTTGCAAGATAAATGTGAGTCCAGGCCTAGCCTTGTTTGTCACAGTTCCAGTTGTTTGAAACTTTGAAATTATTGCCCTGACTGTGGATATGAGCAGGTATAGACATGTAGCTATTTTTCTGTGGCCATTTCCTGATTTATGAAAATCAATATACATTTTACCTAGCTTTAAATGTATGTTCTCTTTTCTTTCCCATTTTTAAAGGAGGGCTAAGAGAAATCGGCCTCTGACATTTTTATAACCTAGAGAAACAAGAAGTCATGGATAGCATTAACAGTCAACTGACACTCTGATTAGCTTTAAAAAAAAACTTAAATGTAATTTATTGGATGTGAGGGGTACCATGAAATGAGCCACTGGTGTTTGTACTGTTTTACTGTTTGTAAAAACAGATTAACTATAATTTTTCCCTTCTAAAAAAAATGTTCTGTATTTATTAGTTTTGTTTCATTTTATTTTTTTGGTTGTTGTTCCTTCCTGACTTCTAGTTTCCTTACTTGTTCTCCTCCATGTTGTTGTTGTTAAACTCATGGCCTGCCTAGTTTATTGCCTTAGCTGGACAGTCTATTGTGCCTTTTGAATACAGTATTAATTAATTCACTCAAGTCATTCATGCACCGGGGGAATATTGCATTTACACATTTTGTAAAGCAAATGTGCCCCGACACTGCAGGACAACCAGACCCACCAAACTGTTTTTTTGGTGTTTGTTTTCAGAACTTCCAGGACATAAAACACAAAAGATAAATGACCTCAAATTAATAAGTTGAATTTTTTCTAATTATTTTCCACTGTGAGAATACGCAACTGCAATAAAAGATAAATTTGTTTTCTCCAGGGTTTTTTACACAGCTTTCCCAGGGGGGCTATAATTTTGTTGGGCACTGAGTATAAAAAAATATAAGTTGGTTTTAAAAGCAAAAACTGTTAATTGTTACCTTTTTTACATCATTGTCATCCTGAAAACACTCTATTCCTTTCTTTTACATGGCAGAGTGATGAGATGGAAACAATAAACAAATAGCTTTTTACAGTAAATCTGTGTTATTGGTGTTGTAGATCATTTCAGCTGCAATATTACATTTGTGCAATTTGTAATTTTCACCAATTATCATATCTGAAAGTAACGACTTTAAAACACACGGGCCCTCTTCTCTACAGGTTTTCTGAAGCTTTAAAATGATCACACTAAGGCTGAATCCCATTTCACCTATGGCTCCTCAACCCCACATTTTTAAATGGTAGGGTGAACCAATAAGGGTAATGAGCTATGCCTGTAAATACACTTAGAAATACCTACTCAGTTAATATTTTAATGGCACAATAAGCACAGTTATGTATAGTTTAAAGTGTTCAGAAATGTTGGGTTTAGTATGACTGTTTATTGTCAATCACCTTATATCCCCTTCTCAACCTAAAATATTTTACCTTCAACCTAATTATTAGAATGTGTGGTTTTATACAAATGTGTTTTGGTAATGAAATATGTTAATGCTTAAACAAAACAGTTTAAAATATATTGTCACAAGAACAAAAACAGGAAAAAAACCCGCATTTCCATACATTTAAATAAATTTTTAACAGTCTTGAGTCTTAGTCCCCATGGAGAGGGTGATTAAGAGGCCAAGTGGAAAGGACAAACTCACAAAATGGGATTCAACCAAATTACCTTCTGAACCATGTCTTCCTGTCATATGATAAGTAACCTTTGTCTGGTTTTAGGGCAATCCACATGATGGGTTTTGGCAGGGGCAATCTGTTACTGGTTGCTTTTGTCTGAATACATGTTATCAAAGGGCTGCTGACATGGGAAACTAGCTTAAAGTGATTCAGTTTCAGTAAATATGAATAAATATCTTCAGTGGTTTGTCATTAGGAGGATGATAGCTGTTGTAAAACAACAGAAAAATGCTTTTGTGTGAGAGGTGAGGCTGAAATGAGGATTAAATGGTTTATTGTGGTGGTTTACAGGCTGAGCCCCACTGAGGTAAAGTGTAAAATGCTTGGAAGACATGACAGCTGTGCATTTGTCCATAGCAGGATAGATGAGTCACAAATGAGCTGGAGAATAAAAACACCCGCGCAGCCTGATACCACGGCCGTCTATGTGCCATTAGTCAGTCTGCCGTCCGTCATGCGCTTGTGTGTAAGGGCACTGTTTGAACTTCTGCTGCTCCTGGGTTAACACGGAACATCTTGGTTTTGACCCTGTCTGGAGAGGTCGCACACAGGAGCTGTTGCTTGGTCATCTGACCCTGTCACAAGTGGAGCAGTGAACTTTGAGTTGACTCTCAGGGATCAGATGGTGCAAAAACACCATGACCGCTAAGGTCTTAAAAAGGGCATCTGTTAAAATGAGTGAGTTTTGAGCATATAGATATACTGTGTGGACATTGACATGGGTGGGTAATAAAACTATCCTTAGGTATTTAATCTGCAAGGCATTTTAGATTTTTTCTGGGTATCAAATTGTTTTTGCTCCTAATAAATGACTGTCCAGCGCCTGCAGAGGGGTCTTAAATTGCATCGGCTGGAGGGACGCTTGGCTGTAAAATTGCTAGGCAACTGCTGATGCTTCATAAAATTTAATAAGGTATGTTTCTGTTTTTTGTTTTGGAAAGATTGGGGCAAGCTGTTTAGATTTGTGGAAAGCTTGCAGTGCAGATAATGCGTGCTTGTACTGAACAGAATCATGTATGTAAGGCAAGGTAGCTGTTAAAGACAAAGCTTCATATTGAAGAAAAAGCAAAAATAAAACCAGATGTATTAAGAAAAACATTTAGAAAAATCAGAAGTCCTCTATTCGTCCTTTGTAATTTTGGGGCACTACTAAGGAGGTTTGCTTTATAAGGAAGATCCAGAGACACAGAGGCTTAACTGATGAATCGCTTGATAAAGCTAATCAGGAAAAAACATAAATCAGCATTTATTTGTTTGGTCTCCTCATATATAGAGGTCCTTCTCAAAATATTAGCATATTGTGATAAAGTTCATTATTTTCCATAATGTCATGATGAAAATTTAACATTCATATATTTTAGATTCATTGCACACTAACTGAAATATTTCAGGTATTTTATTG
>JAHUTJ010044035.1:0-10306 GCA_036250325.1 Characodon lateralis
ATGTTTTGAGCAAAGCCAATTGAGTCTAAGATAGCATTAAACGCTATATTTAGGCTATCACTTTCAGCGTCAACATGAATGTTAAAATCCCCCACTATAATAACTTTATCTGTATTTAACACTAAATGTTATGAAGAGTTATTGTGCCACCTGGTGGGAATAAATTGCCACAGTTTTAAAGCACCAGTTGGACAGTGTAACACCGCAGAGGACACATAAAAATATACAAACAGGCAGGTTGTTTATTCAGAAAGAGTAACAAACCAGCAGGTTGTTTGGAGCAGGAAACCTGTACAGATGTGTGCTGCGTTGCACAGCTGCATGAAGCATCAGCATGTTCTCTATGAAGCTCAGCATAAACACAGTATTTTACAAGGTTTGCCAGCACAGCATGGCTTAACAAGTTATGAAAGATGCATTGTGGGTTGTGGATTCGTCACTAGTTCAGTTTGCTAAAGAAGATAACCTGAGGTTTATTCAACAGGCTTTCTCATATCCAATAATAAAAGGACTGAAAGTGAAAAGTCCAGAGCAGGGACTCTGTTGTCTTGTGATTTACACAAATATGTAACCGGCTAACAACTTTAACTTCATTGATTATTGAACATTACTAAAATACTCTAGAATGGATTTACCTTTTATCTCATCAAGACCCTGAGTGCTAAGATATGCTAGAGGAAGGGCCCAAGCTCTTTTAAAGTAGATGAATGCATTGAATTTTGCAGGAAACCACCAGAACCATAGATGTAACACTTTGTCATTTCAGGGAAAACAAGTCAAATTTTTTTCCCCATCCCATCATTTCTCCTTGTAGTGCTACTTCAGTGACCTTCAAGTGTTCAAGCCTACCTGCTGATAAGGCAACATTCTTCTTTATTATTGGATGTTAAATGCACTTTGATGAGATAAAGGCATTGAAAACAGCAAGCAGTGTTGATAGCAGCTACATTGGCTCGGTTCTGCCTGAAGTTCCTTTATATGAAACTATTTCTGCTTGTTTTATTCCTTTGTAATGCAATTTTAAGACTATTCAAAAGATGAAGATGAAATGCATTTACTGCATGTGGCTCATTTTAGCTTCTCAAACTTACAAACATCAGTTTTACTCCTTGGGCATTTTCCTTACTTTAACCTCATCCACAGTTCAGACTCTGCAGTCATATAAATCTATAATTATTTTGAAATAATATATATATATATATATATATATATATATATATATATATATTAACATATCCTGAGAAAATTATTCATCCCGACTTTATTACTGACAACTAACTAGATTTTTTTATAAAACGACAATGCCTGATCTACGTGTTTTTGAGAAGCCCAGTGTTGATACAAAGGAAAGTTACATGCAAACATGTCCTCTGGCTAGTTTCAGTTGATAAAGTTCTATGACCTGACCTGCAAAGTTAGCTACTCAAAACCTTTGCTATTTTGGACAGTTTAAAACCTTTTAATTTCTGCAAAAAAGACTCTTTAAAGATTTCATTTGAGTGATATTTGTTAATGTTTAGATAAAGGCAGTTGCATTAAACATTAATTGTGTCACATAGTTCATTCAATGTTCACTTAGTCATTGCTCTGCTTAGTGGTAACATGAATCGTACCAAACTAAACTAGTAGCAAACTCTCGCCAAAACAAATCTGACATTTTTAATCATCCCTAGCTGTCACAGGATGTGGTTGTTACTCTTTACTTTCTCATCTGTCACTGAGGACATCTGTAAAATCATGGTGAAAAGAAAGTTTAGGGATTAGGTTTTTGCACATATCTAGTCCTTTGGGTGTAGTCAAATTTGGGTGTAGTCAAATCAAAATTTTTCAGCTTTAGCTCTATTTTTGTTTAATAAAAAAAAAAAAAAACAATATTGGATTTTGTGAGATAGTGTGTGCACACTTGCGCAGATGTTAGATTTAACCTTAGAACACCTCAGATCTCATCTTCCACTTTAATTGCTCGTCTTCGAGGCCCTTTAAAATGCACTTCCTGTACTTTGACATTTTAGTTCAAATGTTAAAGACTTGTCAGGTCATTGCAAAAGAGGAGAGAATATCAGTGGAGACATGAAAAAAAATACAAAAACATTTCATAAAGCAAATTATAAATGTGTTTGGTTGCTGTAATACCAATAAAGATTTTTCCATCAGTTATAAGAGTTTAAGTAATTATGAGCATGTTAAGATGTAAAAAAAAAAAATTACCCCTTGAAATTGATATTTTAGGAGAAAGAACTGCTCTTGCTGATGTGAGAAGCTGAGAAATCAAAGATAATATTGAAACTTTGAATCTATCACCTTTTAACGGCAGATAATTTTTCCCATAATTAGGCCACAAGCCCTTCCTTTAAACTTTTGAGACACCAAAAAATGATTGATAAATGTCAAACTTTAACCAGCTCAGATTATATTTTGAATGTTCAGTTTCATAAAACAGGTCATCTGTTGTGTCTGGAGTAAAATTAACTTTGCATTTTTATTTCATATTTGACTGAGTGTATTTTCACTTAAATAATCTGGAAGCAGACATAAGTTTGATGAATAATTAATATAATCTTTTATTGTGTTACTTTCTTGTTCCCAGTTGTTTTCCTTACAATGATGTATTTAAGTGTAATTATTTTTATGTTAAATTTTATGTTAAAGAAATCTTAATCTGAGTAATACACAGAATCTGCTTGCCTTTTTTAAAACTGTGTTGTAATTTGTTTAGTTGGAAGGACAGAATTTATTCTTCAGATGGATTTTTGACAAATTAAGAATCTAATTTCTTTTTTAAATTTATATAGTTTAATGTGTTATATCGACGCTACACTTTTAAAAGCCAGATCCTTCATGCATGAAAGTGCTGGTAGTGACAGAGGGTTGCTTTGGTTTTTTACTATGACTGTTCTTACTGACAACGTTCCTTGACCATGGGCACCCTTTAAATCATCTGTAGGTGTTAGTATCCAATGTTACTGCTTGCAGCTTTTATTATTATTGGGTGTTTATGGGCAGTAACTCAAAGAAGGGAGAATCTCACATATACTGTTTCACATTTTACTACCAAACAATCAAAGCTGCTGTTTCCCATTGAATATGATGAAGTGTGTGTAAATGGTCTACTGTATGAGTAACAGAGCTAAACAGATCTGACTGAAATCCACCAGCATTGTCCAAACCTGAACATTTCTTTTTACAGCTGCACTCATAAACACAGAACACACACACATTTTAGTGGATGTTGACATCAATAAAACCTTCTGTTGCTTACTACTGTACAACTGAGTCATCTGCTTGGAAATAAAGGCTTTCTACTGCAGTACACTGAATGCTTCCTAAGGTACTGGTGATATATGGACAGTGGTCTATGACGACACAATACTTACAGAACACATTCTCGAAGAAATACATTCATTATTAACTTGGAACAGAACAGTAAACATCCGCCTTAAAAATCAGCCAAGCAGTGACATCACCACAAAACAGGCAGGATTTTTGCAACAGTGGCCGGTAGAGGCTGGAGATGTTTGACCCAATAGCTGTGAAAATGGCTCTTGTTTTTGTACCAGTGATTTAAGTTTGACTTTCCTGAAAACAGATACATTTATAACCTGATTTTAAACCCATCCCAGGTGGTTTTATATGGAGACAATTGCTGACAGTTCTGCTGTTCTGTAAACTACATGCCACAATTCTACACAAAAAGTATCTTTATAAACAGCAGCATGACCTGAGGAGGCACTCTTCCTATTCTTCCATTTGATCCAATGGTCCTGTATAAACTCTTGCTGCTGAATATAAGGGAGAACAAATGGTCTTTTTTTTATCTTTGCACAGTGCCAATCAGAACAAAATCTTCACATTCATAACTACACTTGAAGGTACTGTCCTACAGAAGCCTATACAGAAGTACAAAAACAATCTACTGTTAATCTAACTGTTTGCAACCTGTAGTTGTGTGTCGTTTTTACCATATCATGGATAACACCATATTCTATTAAAACACACCATGCATTTCTGCTGGACCTGTCTTCAGTTAAGTTTAAATAATTCTAACAAAATAAATATATATGTTACATTGGTGATTTTGTGAAAACCTGATTTTAAGTCTTTAACACTGAAAAGGGACTGCCACAAAAAGTCCAGGTGCTGTTGAGCTGTACCATCCAACAGAAAAATAACATTGCTTCCCAATCCTTCCCAGATCTAATCATTTATACACAAATAAAACCACCATTAAATACCTGTTAAAGAAAACCTGGGTGCATTAGGCTGGGACTGATTCTTAGTTAAGCGCTTCATCCACTCTGCTTGCTGGAAGAACCAGAACAACTATTTTGAGCTGATGTAAAGTACTGCATCGTTCCATTTTTTTTCAATTAATCTAAACAAATCCTACAAATCCTTCTCCAAAAATAATGTTTGATAATAAGCTGTGCTTTCCATTCTCATCACAGCAGGGTGGATAAAAAAAATCTGCACTAAGCCCAGCTCTGTACCACAGCATACAGAGTGAGCTGGCTCCAGAACTTAGTGCCTTCTGTGTGCCCTGGAGCAACAGTACACTGTATTCTGATGGACATGTATTGCAAACCAATAACAGAGCTACTAGGGATCAGATTTGTTAAGCGTTCTACATTTTACCTTAGCTGCATTACTACTTTAAGGAAAAATGTGACCCCAAAAAATAGTATCTTCCTATGACTCCCATATTCAATTTAGATATGAATATTATCCTCATTATTATTCTTGTGGGCACCACGTTTCTATAACACTCATTTTCCATTCTACTTTTACAAATACAAGCATTTTGAGTTTTCTAAACTGAAAACTAAGAATTGAGCTTTTTGGCAATAAACACAGGAAGTGATTGTTTGCCCTGAAACAAAACAATATAGAGTACATAGAGAAACACCTCATGCCCACCAAGTATAGGAGAAGGATCTGTGATAGTGTGCGCCTGTTGACGTCCAAAGACTCTGGGATCCTTTTTAGGATGCATCGTTTTCTCTTTGAAACATTTTTTAATAATAATTTGATGGTCTGTGCCTTTAAAGTATGTAAAGTAAAAACAGGTCATCATTGGAACTTTCAAAAGAATGATGATCCAAAACATTTGAATAAATAGTTGTAAAAGGGTTATATTAACAGCAGGGTAACAATAATTGTGCTACCTGTGATTTTGCTCAAAAACAATTATTTCTTATTGCTAACTTTTTCCCCAGTGAATATTTGCAATTTGCATAAATGATAAAAAATTATAATTATTAAGGGTGAGATTATGCTACTGCATATTTTAAGGATTTGTTTTACACTTCTTTATCAGGGATAATAAAGAAAGCTTAGAGGATTCTTGTTGACTTGTCAAAGTTTCATATTTTCTGTAAGGTGTGAACAATTTACATGAAAAAATAACTTCAGCTTCTCTGCTATATTTAAAATCAGTAAATCTTGGTGTAAATATTAACAATGTAACTAAGCTCTGACTCCTCCTGTTTAGTGATTCCAGAGTGTGTTTCTATGGTTTCTCTCTACAAAGCTGAGTTGCTTTTTATTGGGTTATAAATATAAGGTAAGGTTTTTAAAACAAAGACAGAAAATTATAAATTAAGAGGTTGTGAAATGAATAACTTATGCAAATATATAAAGAGACACCCGTACAGAACCAAAAATATTAAATGTTGGACAAAACAGGAACCTTGTCCATTCATATGTCCATATGACAGTAAATAGTAAAGACATTTTAGTGTTGGTGCTCACAGATGGACTAAATGTTCATTGATCTCTCGGTCACAGTGTGTTGCCCATACTGCTGCTCACCAAACCTTTGATGTTGGTAATGGGACGAACATCATGTAACTGTCTTCTGCGGTCGATGAACGTGGCCAGCCTCGACCTGTCCAGAGGTGTCTTAGAATACTCACCTCCTTGAGCGCCCCCACGGCCCACCCATGGGTGTTGTAAACATGAAGTAGCACTAGGCCTCTTCCTAGGATCCTCCTGCAGCACTGACAACACAAAATCCCTGGCTGCCTGACTCACATGATGAAAGTATTCATCTGGGAAACAAAAGTCCAAGCGGCAAATGTTTACGCATGTTTCCTCTGGTGATTCATCCAAAAATGGAGATACACCACTGAGCATCACATAGGCCAGCACACCCACGCTCCACAAGTCTGTCGCAACAGAGACCGGTGTGCCTCGGATGAGCTCAGGGGCTGCAAACTCAGGGTTTCCAAGTAAGAGGTGCACATATCGGTGGTTAGCAGAGAGCTGGATGGCATCGCCAAGGTCAATGAGCTTAACAGATGGAGTCGGAGCTCTGAGATCCACCATTATGTTCTCAGGCTGCAACAGAAAGAGATAAAGTTCAACCCAAGACAACAAAGTCACAACATTTTTAATTTTTTTTTTTCATTAATCTGCTCCAAACATCATTATCACCTTGAGATCCAGATGTGCCACCCTGCAGGTATGAATGTGCTGTAAAGCCTCCAAAGTTTCTCTGATGAAATACGCCACTTTCTCTTCCATCAGCTCATCATGGGCAACCAGGTAATCAAGCAAACGTCCATCTTCCAGTCTTAAATATGCAATAGTCAGAAAAAGTTGCCATTTTAGTAAATATTTCCTAACATAAAAATACTAAATGTTTATTAACTGGTAACACCTGTGACAATGGAAATCAGTTTTATTGTTGTCTGAATAGTGCCATAAAACTCACAGCTCCAGGATGAGCATCAGAGAGGCAGAAGACTCATATGTGTCAAGCAGTGCCACCAGCTGGTGATTCTGTACGTGCCGGAGAATGTCTGCCTCATGAGCTACCTGCTCTTTCTTCTGCATCTTCTTATTCACATACTTTACTGCAACCTGGACAGAAGAAAAGACCCTCAATGTAAAAGTAAAAACTGGAATCAAGTGACGCCATTCATTAAATATTCACTACTGAACACTGAAATAGTGTTTATTTTAATCTTCCCATAAAGCACCTTATAGCATTTTTAGACATTGAGGAAGAGAGGAAATGCAATCATGTAGATAAGTGAAGAAACACAAAAAATATATACATCCATCCATCCATTGTTTTCCACTTATCTAAAATCGGGTCCCATGGGCAACAGGTCGAGTAGGGAACCCAAGACATCCCACTGCCCAGCAAGATTTTTCGGCTCATTCTGGAGGATCCCAAGGCGTTCCCACTCCAGATGGGATATATAGTCCCTCCAGCAAGTTCTGTGTTTCACCCAGGGTCTACTCCCAGTGGTATATGCCAGGAAAACCCTCAAGGGGGGTGCCCAGACTACATCCTTATCAGATGCCTGAACCACCTTAGCGGTCTACTTTCAATGCAGAAAAGTGTCTGCTGTACTTTGAACTGCTCCCGGATGATGGACCTCCTCACCATATCTCTAAGGCTAAGTCCAGTCACCCTCCAGAGGATGCTCACTATTGCTGCTCGTATCCTGGATCCTGTTCTTTCAGTCATAATCCATATTTAATGACCATAGGTCAGGGTTGGAACATAAACAAACCAGTAAATTCAGAGCTTTGCTTTTAGGCTTAGCTCTTTCTTCACCACAACTGACTGGAGCAGTGCCTGCATTACTGGAGACAAAGCCCCAATTTATTTGTACCCCTCCTATTCCATCCTACTATCACTGGTAAACAAGACGCCAACAAACTTAAACTGGTCCGCATGAGTCAGAGACTGAGCCTCAGCCCAGAGGGGGCCACCCACCTCTGTCCAGTCAAAAGCCACGGCCTGAGACTTATAGGACCCGACTATCATTCTGACCACTTCACACTCAGCAGAGAACCACTCCATTGCACGCTGGAGTTCATGGCCTGAAGAAGCCAACATAACCACATCACCTCCAAAAAAGCAAATATGAGGTCATGAGGTTCTCAAACCAGACACGCTCCTTTTGACGACTATGCCTTGAGAACATCCCCATGAAATCCACAAACAGCATCAGTCACAAGGGACAGTCTTGGCAGAGTCCAACACACACAAAGTTTGAACCCCTGCTCTGTCTGTCTCAGTCATTGTGTCCTTGGGCAAAGACACTACACCTTTCTTGCCTGCTGCCTCGCTTCTGTCAGCCTGCGTACATTGCTAGCTCACCACTGTCAGAATGTGTGCATGAATGGGTGGATGACTGATTGTAGTGTAAAGCACTTTGGGGTCTCTGGGGACCTAATAAAGCGCCATACAAGTGCAGGCCACTTACCATTACCATTTACAGAGATAAGATAGCTTTTAAAAGCCACCCAGATATCTCATACTCCCACAGCACCCCCCACAAAATATCTCAGGGGACATAGTCTAAGGCAGGGGTCCCCAAGTAATTTTTTTTTAACTACTGATCAATTATTCATATGCCCATAAAATCATCTGCTGAACAGAAAAGTGAAATCCAATTTAAGTATTAATATTGAACAGACTTTGAATGGCAGAGTCGAGCTGGGTCTGTACATTTTGGTATAATAATTCTGCTTTCTTTGTTGTGCTTGCGACAGGCATGGCAATTTGCTCAACTTTTTACTTAAAGTGTCCTTCTTTTCCATCTTAAAGTGTTTCTACCACAGCTTCCATGCACTCTGTGATCATTTCCCAGTGAGTGAAAGGCTGTTTGTGTTTCCTAAAATCCACTGTACTCACAGTGAACACTCATATGCTCACTGTTGTGCTGTAAAAGACTGTGTTATCAGCTGTGTAGCTCGCTCATACTGTCACCTTAGTTAATTTTTTCTCCTTGTCCTACCATCATAACCAGGTGGGTAGCTTTGGTTGAAGTTCTTATGTTTGGGCTCATAATGTCTCTTTAGATTTAGACTCTACAAGTCCAATTGACTCAGAACATATAAGGCAGACTGGCCTTACAAGGTACAGTAGTTAAAAGGAAAGTGTATGCTTCTTTTCATTCATCGTTAAATGAGTGATTTCTATAGTCCACTTTACATATTTTTGACAAAGCCATCTTCATTTACTTACTCATCTGTGCACAACCAAGTCATTGTACTGTCAGCAAGTGTGAGCTCCCAACCTAGTAAATTAAGTGCTATACACTGATGGCTGGAGGAAGTGCTTCAGGCACTACAGCTCCAGAAAAGGGACATTAGCAACCTGAGCTCAAGGACCAAGCATTGCTTCTTCTTTGTCACTTTCTGACATTAGGCATACAACGATATGGTGCATTACTGTCACCAACTAGCTTGGAGTGTGGATCAATGTCACTGACCCACATAGCTGCCCGTCGCGCCTGTTCAAAAGTCAAACACTGAATGGCAGTCGGCAGGAAAAACATTTCTATATTTATATAGTACATGAGAAAATACTCATACTCGACGTCTTCCGCTTTATCTGGGACCCGGTCGCGGGGGCAGCAGACTCAGCAGAGACGCCCAGACGTCTCTCTCCAGACACCTCCTCCAGCTCCTCCGGGGGAAGACAAAGGCGTTCCCAGTCCAGCCGAGAGACATAGTCCCTCCAGCGTGTCCTGGGCCGTCCCCTGGGCCTCCTCCCGGTGGGATGTGCCTGGAACACTTCCCGAGGAAGGCGTCCAGGAGGCATCCGGTATAGATGCCCGAGCCACCTCAACTGGCTCCTCTCGATGTGGAGGAGCAGCAGCTCTACTCCGAGCCCCTCCCGGATGGCCGAGATCCTCACCCTATCTCTAAGGGAGTGCCCGGCCACCCTACGGAGGAAGCTCATTTCAGCCGCTTGTATCCGGGATCTCGTTCTTTCGGTCATGACCCAAATATCATGGCCATAGGTGAGCGTAGGAACATAGACCGACCGGTAAATCAAGAGCTTCGCTTTTCAGCTCAGCTCTCTCTTCACCACAACGGACCGGCACAGAGTCCCCATTACTGTGGCAGCTGCACCGATCCGTCTGTCGATCTCCCGCTCCATTGTTCCCTCACTCGTGAACAAGACCCCGAGATACTTGAACTCCTCCACTTGAGGCAGGAACTCCCCTCCAACCTGAAGAGGACAAGCCACCTTTTCCGGTCGAGAACCATGGCCTCGGACTTGGAGGAGCTGATTTTCATCCCTGCCACTTCACACTCGGCTGCGAACTGCCACAATGCATGCTGTAGGTCTTGGCTAGAGGGGGCCAGCAGGACCCCGTCATCTGCAAAAAGAAGAGACAAAATCCTCTGGTCCCCAAACCAGACCCCCTCCTGCCCTTGGCTGCGCCTAGAAATCCTGTCCATAAAAGTTATGAACAGGACCGGTGACAAAGGGCAGCCCTGCCGGAGTCCAACATGCACCGGGAACAGGTCCGACTTAGTGCCGGCAATGCGGACC
>JAHUTJ010044036.1:0-10301 GCA_036250325.1 Characodon lateralis
CTATGTCTCTCGGCTGGCCTGGGAACACCTTGGGCTCCCCCCGGAGGAGCTGGAGGAGGTGTCTGGGGAGAGGGACGTCTGGGCGTCTCTGCTGAGTCTGCTGCCCCCGCGACCCGGTCCCGGATAAGCGGAAGATGACAAGTACGAGTACGAGTACCAGTAAATAAAATCCAATGCAACTAACTGCCTTCAGAAATCACACCTGACTTGCTATGAATGGTAATTTTTAGGTCTTGCCATTCTGGACATTCAATGGGGCATTCTAACACACTATGCTTGGATCTAAACTATTCTATTGTAACTATTTCTGTATAGTAAGGGATTGTCCAATAGGAAAGTGGGCCTCCTGCTACAATTCCAAAGCCTCTAACATAGGCCTCTTTTACAAATAATCGTCATAAACCCACAAAGATGAGCCAACTCTGAGCTGCCTGGTGACATTCATAAATTACAAATT
The DNA here is from genome assembly GCA_036250325.1 of Characodon lateralis. Taxonomy (NCBI): domain Eukaryota; kingdom Metazoa; phylum Chordata; class Actinopteri; order Cyprinodontiformes; family Goodeidae; genus Characodon; species Characodon lateralis. Next base: position 458 of record JAHUTJ010044036.1, read on the forward strand.
GACATGAGAACATCACATACAGCTTTGAGCTTTTAGAAAGTATCATAACAGTGCAGTACGACAGGATGATTGGTGAGACATTGACGTCGGCATTATGCATAGATTCTGTGTCGGAGGTCTTTCCATACCATTCTTTTAAAAACAACCATGGCAGACAAACTCAATGCAACAGCAATCCTGTTGTTAGTCAGTCAAATGCTTTAGCCTTAAATTATATATCTCACGTCCTTGCTCTACTCATCAGAAATTATTTAGGTTCCGTTTACACTATGCTTAGCAAGTCAGGGGTGTAACAGAGACAAGCAGTCTTCAACACCTGTCGTTGAATGCGTGGTTTTGGACAACACATGGATATGGCAAAAAGTTGCCTTAACCCCTTTAAGTGTTTGGTGAAATAGCTACATTTCTTTTAGGCTTGCTCTGTATTAAACTCCATTTATCTTCCCATCAACACCAAACAGCATTTTTCCCTTGCTAAACAAAAGGATCCACACAGCATGATGCCATCACTTCGTTTCGTGGTGGGGGTGTTTAGAGTGATGTGCAAACATCTGAAGCCATCATGGAACAGCTGCATTTGCATTGATGAAATTACATTCAGATTGACTCTGTTTTCTACTTGGTGACTTCTGAAGCCAATTGATTGCACAAACATTTATCTAGGGTTTATTACCATTTATTATTGCATGGTTACACCATATATTCATTGACTGACATACGTCTATGTGGCATTGGGTGGATTTTGATGTGTGATATGCCATGGTAGCAGAGACGCTTGTACAACAAAAGAAAGTGAGAAAAAAAAGAACAAATAAACATTTCTGTGACATAAAAAAGGAAATACCTTCACAAGGAGCAGCTCTTCAGATTTTGTTTTAAACTACAAACAGTCAAACTTAGGATCAACCCACAGTCTTCTTTTGTGGGCCACTGAGTTGTTCCACCAGAGCTGCTGAAGGTTAAGTGCTTTACTTACTTAAGGGCACCACTGCAGCAGAGGGGAACATGATTCACTCAATTCCCCTACCAAGACATTTCTCTTAGATGTTCATTGTTTGGTTTGAAGACCTTTAAAATAACATTTAAAAGAAAAACTAAATTAATTAAAAGTGAAACAACATAAAAACATAAAAGCCTCAACTGATAAATGGATAGATAAAAAACTGAGGAATAAACACAATATTATATTAACTATATCAATTATCTGTTGGTCTGTTTCATAAAAACTAATTGGATTAGCTGTGACAAAAGGCTACAACCCTATAACCCTATGTCATCTTCCTGTACAGCTGAATTGCACAAAAGGATGAGTCGTTTGCTAAATAATCAGCAAAAATAAGTATGATGAGACCCTTCATTTAGGAACCTTTTTTGCTTTCAGTGAGAAACTCTGATGATTTAGTAAACCATACACTTCTGCTGAGCTCCATTAACATATGCCAGAGACCCTGAAAAGCAACAAAGTCTTGCCTTGATCTGTCTTCACCCTACAAGTGTTTTACAGTATATAGTCCAAATTTAAAGTCCTTACACCTTTTACACTTGCTTGTTATAATAAATAGCAATAACAAATATTTGATGCATTAATTATTAAAAACTTGGCAAAAGCAGCCTACTATTACAGTATTAGGTTGTTCCATTAGTGTTTAGGTGAATTTCTGGTGAGTCCAATAATGTACAAATTATCTTATGGAAGCTAATGCAAAACAACCTCACCACTTGAAATGGTAATCAAAGGCAATATCTGATGATTAAAAAAATAAGATCTGCATTATGAAGATGCACGTGAAATAATTTAATTTACAGAAATTTAACTTCATATCTACAAACAGCAGGGGTCCTCTTTCACCGTGAAATGGCACTTTAGGGAACATCTCATGCTCTTCATGCTAAGTTGGTATGCAAACTTGCATGGCTCTCAGACAGAGGCTGCGCCAGGTCAGCAGGTAGGTCAGTGGTTATCAACCTCCTGCTTGCATACAAGTCGAGAGGAGAGTAGAAGACGCTGTGGCATTGCTGAATGAGATCACAATACTGTGTGTAGTGGTGATGAATAGATATGACACAACATGACCAGGAGTTAAAGTAGATGAGGATACTTGTTTCAGAACTAAATAAAATATGAAAAGAAGTTGTGGCTTCATTGAGGAGTTTTTTTATCTGTCAGTAACGGTATACCCTCGCATACTAATGCATATCTGCCTTGCCTTTTAATGAAGTAAGATGATGCACAATTAAAAGAATAACATCCCAGCTTTGTTCTCCAACACAACTGATACTGTAGCAGACATGAATCGATTTCTAGCTAAGCAACACTGGCATAGCTGTTTTGGAGATGTCAAAAAATTATGTTGCATAAGCATCATAACTCAGGGATGTCACATTTAAGAAACAAGATATTAACATATACTATATATTTTTTTTAAACTAACCATTTCTTTCAGTTTATGATAATAAATACAACTAATGGTTTTCCTTTTAGCTTTTTAAGTTAGTTAAGATACAATTAAATATTTATTTTTGTGAAAAGCCAAAAAAATTCAATTAAATTTATTCTCAAATTCAGAAGTTCACATTCGTTTCCTAAACATTTGATAGAATTGCCATTTTAAACTGTAGAATGTGGGTAACTGACTCAGGTTTGTAGATGGCCAATACATCAACTTTGTTGTCCTTTAAGCTACTTTGTAATTAATTTGGCGATATGCTTATGTTCATTGTCACTTTTGAAGTCCAAGCTTTAGCTTTTTGGCTAATATATGTTGAGATGTTGTTTAAATACCTCCACATTACAATCTTTCTTCATGCCAAATATTTTGTGAAGTGCAACGGTCCATCTTGCAGCAAAACGCCCATACGACATGATGTTTCAGCTACAGATCAAAGTTGGAGTTGTGTTCTTAAGCTTGTAAGTTCTTACCTTTGTCCAGCAAATACAAAGATGATCATTATGTGCACACTCCAAAAATGTTTGTCTCTGAGTGCATTTGTAAACTGCATCCTGGATACGTATGTACTATGCTTTTTTATTTTATATTCTTTTTGTTTGGAGTCATGGGTTCTTTCTCTTTATGTGGCCTTCGACCTATGTAAATATAAGACTCATTTGTTTTTTTAAACACCTGAAACGGTTTTCAAAGCTTTCCTAATTTGTTTCTAAGTGATGCAACATTTATTTTATCTGTATATTTCTGCTATAAAGGAAAGTTAGAGTACAAAATTATTACTCAGTCTAGACCATTTTTAAAGAAGGCAAATAACATTTTATTCAGTTTGATGATGGTGATTATTGGCCATCTCTGTTCATGTATTTAGGGTAATTCTAGAAAAAGAAAAAATGCATTCTCGTCAACCTCCAATTGCACAGCTATCAACGTTTTCACCCTGTCCTCTACATAGGCATCATATAAAACATGTAAAAGCCATAATTTCTTTGAAGTGGAATCGTGTCAGTCGATGGCTTTGTATAATCCCTCAGTTCACTTGCTTGCTGTGCAGTGAAAAGACCAATTTCTGCCTCCATACATACAAAGAACTTAACCAGAAGATCTCTGACCTGTCTTACACTGAGTCTACCTCACCACAGCAAACACACAAAATGTGCACCTTAAATAAAACATATACCTTTCATGGGATTCTACTTCCATGGACCCAACTGCTGCTCTGTCCACTCTCACCTCTTTTAATTTTCCCACATGGTATCACTTGGTCAGCTTGACATAATAAAGGATTCACAAACCATTTACATGCACCAAATCACTACACTACATGCATTATGCAGTGAAGCTTGTGGTGTAGGTGTCCAGTCCTTTTCCTTTATGCTCTTAAAAGACACCCTTGCTTCCTCCATCTTTTTCAATCTCTTCCCTTTTTAAGGCCTACAAGCCTTTTGAGTTTGAACCAAATAACTGAAAATCTGCTTTCAAATCCCCTCTTACCTTCTTGGTTCTCCATTTATTTGCCATTGCTCACCCTTTTTTTTTCTTCTGGCAGCTAGAGGTAAAAAGTTTGACTCGTGAAACTGGTGCCTCACGAATCAGAAACTTGCACCACCCTCCAAGCTTGATGCGCAACTCTGTTTTCTTTCTATTCATCATGATCTTCCTTTCAGACTATAAATCTTTTTCTCATCCCTCTTCTGTTTTAGTCTCTTGCTGTTGCCAGCTGTCTGTTTGAATTATTTTTATTGCTCTCTTCCAGGGTCACAATGAGATCTTCATTTGTTCAAGATCACCACAGCTAAAATAATAATACTTTGCACAAAAAAGCAAGAGAAATTAAAAGTATTTGGCTTCAACTTGAGAGTAATGGTTAATTGTCTTTCCTAACATAATTCAATATATGTCAGTTTGTTTAAGTAACACCAATGAATAACAAATTTTATATTAACGAAATTTGCAAAGCAAACATGCCTAACGAAAAACAAATCATTGACAGAGGTCAGTTTAGTCCACATGCTGCTCAAATCAACATATTTCCAATCATATACAGATCAAATAAAATAAGTCCAGTTGGATCCAAATGATAATACAATACAATCAAAACCATTTGATCGTATAATGTCAGTTGGTAAAGAGTTATCTAAGGAAGCCTAGTCAATCAAACCAAATTGTTGAATTTACAGCAATTCCTGCTCCTGAACAAGAATGAGACTAACTTGGGGGTCCACATTTTGTTTTACGTATCTCAGAACTAAGGCTTAGGAAAATATGCAACATTAGAATATGTCGGTGAATGTTGTGAAAACTATATATGACTTGTAATAATGTGAGTGATAAAGAGTATTCTATCCAGCTACTGGCAAAAAATAGTTTTTAACATCTATTGTTTAAGAATTTATAAAATGTACTGCATTAAATTGTCACCAGAAATACTGCTGTCTTAGACAGCCTGCATGTGTAACAAAAATCATTAGCAAACATTTATTGCAGTGTAAGAAGTTAATCAGAATGTGCATTTTGCATTCAGGGATATTGCGATATTGATTAATTTGTGATCTATTGTACAGCCCTTTGTAGAACCTGACAAACTCTTTACAAACCCTTCGCATTTTGCATATACGCCACCAGTCCCATGTTGGTGTTTACGATTCAGTGATATATCTGCTAGAAAGTGCTTACTCTAGTCATGACAAACTCAACTCCATCCATCCATCCATCCATCCATCCATCCATCCATCCATCCATCCATCCATCCATCCATCTCCTATACTCGCTTCTTCTGCACAGGGTCGTGGGGTAGCTGGTGCCTATTTCCAGCAGTCTTTGAGCAAGAGGAGGGTTACACCCTGGACAGGTCGCCAGTCCATCACAGGGCTATATGGAGACACACAGGACCAACAACCATGCACAGACCCATTCATACCTTAGGGCAATTTAGAGAGACCAATTAATCTAACAGTCATGTTTTTGGACTGTGGGAGGACAGCGGAGTACCCAGAAAGAATGTATGCATGCGCAGGGAGAACATGCAAACTCCATGAAAACCGAGAGTCGCCCTAGCTCAACAATATTTTGTAAAAAATGTTTTTCGACTTTTAAAATGGTTTAAATATAATTTCGCAAAAGCTGCTAAGGAGACTTTTGGAGACAAAGATGCCCCGGTGGTCTTTTAGATCAAAAACCTCAGGTGTAGACCACAGTGAGAGTCTGTTGAGCAACATTGGTCCTCTGCCAAGGAACTGCAATTGCCTTTCCTGGGGACCTCCTACACACTAAATTTAAGATATATTTCTTAGTTATGTCATTGTTTAAAATATTCTGAAGACACTGCTTTTGCTGGTCCACAAGCACACTGATCATGTAAAAATGAGTTGGTTTTATTTCCAGAGGCTCATGTATCTCAACATTTATAAGAGAATGTTGTCAATGTTTTGTCAATCAGTGGTGATAAGTACCTTCTTTTTTTTTGGTGTTGTGAGCTGGGAAGCAGGCATCAAGGGAAACAGAGCCAAAAAACTGGAAAACCTTATAAAAGCAGAGTCTGTTATCAGCATGAAACTGGTTGGAAGAAGACTCTTGATTCTCCAAGAAATCAAAAACTTTATTTAGGACCAGGTTGACTCATCAATCCTGTCTTACCAAACCTTTTAGAAGGTAATTCCGTCTAGCAGCCTTCAGCCTTTACAACGCACCTGTAATAACAGGTGCGTTGTTAGGTTGTTAGGTCCAGCCTAACATAAGTGAATCTACCCTGATTCTTGTTTGCATTTATAATATAATCTTAATATGATGGTTATATTAAGGCGCTGAACAGGGCGTTGGATGAACATAAGGAAGTTTATTAATAATAATAGGAAACTTAAAGAGGAGCACGAGGAAAACAGGACAAGAAACACAGCAAAGTCACAGGCACAAGTACATGGGGAGTCACAGAAAATAAAGACATGTAAACAGTGGATAAAACATGAGGATACAGCAGAGAATAAGGAACAGCAGAGAACATAAATACTGAGGGACGAATGGAGACAGTGTTAATCTTCTGATTAACACACTGGCAAAAGGTAGGCATGGAGACCGAGGAAGGGAGACTAATTAGCACAGATGAGATAAACGGAGATTCACAGAAACACTAAATCCAGGGAAAACTACAAATACTAACCTAAGGGGAAGAAACTGGAATACACACGGAATGGAACACTGGAATAAACTCAGAATTAAGGCAAGAAAAAAGAACATAATGAACAACAGGGAAAAAAGAAACCAAACGTAAATGAGGACCGAAACCTAAAGATCATAACAAATGTTTGATGATTGTGTTTTTTAGTTTTGACAGAAATTATTTAATAAAATTATGTAGATTTTTGCTTGAAGAATGTCACTTACTTATTCTGTTTGGGCCCAGGTTTTCACTTTTATTCATAGTTGTTGTGTACTGTTTGTTTTTACTTGATCAACATAAAAACATAAATTCATGGGATTATTATTTCCAGTCTAACTTTAGAACACTAACTTTTGGTTTTAAACAAGGTCTTAAGCGAAAGAAAGAAAGAAAGAAAGAAAGAAAGAAAGAAAGAAAGAAAGAAAGAAACAAACAAACAAACAAACAAACAAACAAACAAACAAACAAACAAACAAACAAACAAACAAACAAACAAACAAACAAACAAACAAACAAACAAACAAACATAAATATTAGGCTGACCTGAACTGTTCTGAGAGACAGGCACAAATTAAAAAAGTATGTATATTGAAAAATGAATGAATAAAGCACGTTAAAAAAACATCAGCCATTGACCAAAGAGCTCTAAATGAAATGGCAAAGGAAAGAAGCGTAAGCCGACAGTCGACACAAGAATGAATAAGAAAAAAAAAACAAATATTAATGAAACAAATAATAGTCCAATTTCAATTGGATTTAAAATTCAGTGAAATAAATATGTGAAATTCAAAAAGAGTCACTGTTGGAGTTTGTCTAACATGTAGGTGTGGGATTGTTCCATATATTCCTAACAGAGCACTTCGTTCTCAGACTACAGGTTTACTGGTTCCTAGAGTCTCTAGAAGTAGAATTGGAGACAGATCCCTTTAGTTACCAGGCTCCTCTCCTATGTAACCAGCTCCCAGTTTTAATTCATGAGGCAGACACCCTGTCTACTTTTAAGGCTAGGCTTAAAACTTTCCTTTTTAATAAAGCTTATAATCAGAGTGGCTTAGGTTATCCTGAGCTATCTCTGTAGCAATGTTGCTATAGACTTAGTCTACTTTCATTCACTACATTCTCATACTACTCTTCAGTTTTGTATTATTTGCTGTTATTTCAAAATTTTTAAATTAAATTCACAGATACATTTGGTGCAACAGATCTTTTCAATCCACCCCATACAAACTTATGGGTCTATTCTTGTATTATATATTTGCAACTAGTTTCCAGAAACAATATTAAAAGCAAACACACACCAGCTCAGTCTACACACAAAACACATTGCATAAATCTCAGATTGGGGAGCCCGAATATCTCTAAACTCATCCATATATACTGCACACACGTGCATGTAGACACAGGACTAGAAATCAGATTGGGCCGTATGAGTACCAGATAGATGAAAACTGTTAATCAGGCCAAGCTAAACAGAGCTTGTCTCCTTTAGGCTGGCATTAGGCTGAGACTGAGGTTATGTTTAGCTGCCCACGGGGCAATCACTAAAGTCCGATGAAGAAGTACTAATGTAGTATGTTAAAGGAATATGTGCTAAGAAGAATGATTACATGATCATTACCAAACTGACAATTTTGCCTGGGCTTTTAGGTGGTTAAATGTCTTACCTCAAGAAGAAGGCAAAGCCTTTTAGATTAATAAACTCACAACAAAAGAAACATGTTTTTCTTGCCAGACTTTCTACCTGCGCTTGTTTTGTAGATTACAATTTCCAAAAAACAGCAGCTACAATTAAAGGCTGTCATTAAACGAATTCTGGGTCATTAGTTGTACACGATAAGAACTTAATGACAGACTACTCTTGCAGTTATTCATATCAGATAAAGATTGTAAGACGAAATAGATAATCAGTTTCCTCTATTTTGTGAAAGCTGTAAAAAAAAAAAAAACTATCGATAAAGCCATAATTCCAAACGTAAGTTACAATAGGGTGCCACATTTTGGTGTATGTGCTGAGAACAACAGAAAGCTTTTTATTTGTTCAGTTTATTCTTTATGAAGTCAATGTGTACTTATGAGTAGTTTTCCATTTTCCTTTGTCAAAAAGGCATCTCTAAAATTACATTGGGAAGAAAATATTAACAAAAAAATGACCTGTCACTGAAAAGAGACACAACATGTTTTTACAGTAATAATTATAATTTACAGTGGCACACTTGTTTAACCATGAAAATCCTGACCTTTAAATTAACAACAAATACTAGGACTTTAAAACAAAAACATTACAGCCATCAATGAATTTTTCAGGCATCAAAAAAAAATTTATTACAATAACAAAAACATTTCTCAACATATGGCAAATATACTGATTTATCTGATGAAAAAAGGGCTCATGTATTACATTTAGTTGTTCTGTACTAGTTTAGAAAATACAGTTAAGAAAGAAGTTATGCATTTGTATTTAAAGGGGACAATGTATGAGATACTTATAACAAAAATATTGGATAATGATTATCATAGTTTAGTACTTCAAAATAAATATATTATTCTCAATCTATATATACTTTGTTAAATAAATCCAATCAATGCATGTGTTTTGATGTCACTCGAAAATGTATGCAATGTTGCTAAATAATAGCCTATACAACTGAACACATTGCTGAGCTGTATGGAAAATTCAGGGAATTCTAACAACCTTAGTCTATGGAGGCTGAAATAGTCTAGCGCCTTCGAAAAGAGGTCCTTAAGGATTCATTGCACAGCTGGCAGCATATAAGAATCAATTTTAAGCAACAAGCATGTTTTCTTTGGTGAAAATCTGATTGTAGCTGGTTTCCAAGTTTAACAGCATATGGAAAGAAAATATTTTGATGTCATGAGAGCATTTAATTTATGGTTTATTATATAGTGATCAAAAAGATGCACTAATCTCAAAAAGGTGTTCTACATCACTCATAAACCTATTCTGAATTTTTGGGAACATAGGGGTCCATACATCACTTTCCTGGATCTTTCTATAAGAATAGAAAGTGTCCAAGGTTTGTTCTGCTGTTTGCACGTTACAACAGGCACAACAGACTTCCTAATAAGTAAGTCACTCTGATTTCTTTAGGGCACAAATGAATAGTCTGTGGAACAGAGCATAATATTTTTTTGTTTCATTTTATATATATAAATATATATATATATATATATATATATATATATATATATATATATATATATATATATATATAAATATTTTGTG
>JAHUTJ010044037.1:0-10299 GCA_036250325.1 Characodon lateralis
TTTGGGATGTGGTGGAACAGGAGATTCGCATCATGGATGTGCAGCCGACAAATCTGCAGCATCTGTGTGATGCTATCATGTCAATATGGACCAAACTCTCTGAGGAATGTTTCCTGTACCTTGTTGAATCTATGCCATGAAGGATTAAGGCAGTTCTGAAGACAAAAAGGGGTCCAACCCGGTACTAGCAAGGTGTACCTAATAAAGTGGCCGGTGAGTATAAATCCACCACAACAATTTCATCTTTAGAACCCTGTGGAACTCCACTCTTAATAGTACCTGAGGATTATTTAATATTCAACTTTGCAACAGAAATATTTCAACCTGATTTTGAAACCCTTGAAAACCTTAGTACACTTAGATACCAGTAAGCAGCATTTATTATTATGTTATAAGCCAAATATTGTACGCCTCTATGTTTGGATGTGAGTTTATCAATGGCATCCTGGTTATTTTTAAACACTAAAGTGTTTCCATTGATTATGAACTCAAGCCCACCAAACACAGATTTAGTGTTGCAGAAATAAGATGAATTTCTGCAGTAGAGATAGTAAATCCGCGTGGATCTTAAAATAACGGAGACTCGGTGGGCATGTTTCCCTCCCAGCGTGGTGTCTGGTGTACCATTGTACCATTCTGTATTTAGATCGGGGCCGGGGTCTCATGTCACAGTCGAGGAGGGGAAACAGCTGTCTCATCGCGGCTTTACAGCTCAAACCTGCTATGATCTGGTCAGCTGATTGTTTATTTCCCTGGAAACTCAAAACACGCTGTTCACAGGCACTGCGCATACGCTTCTGAGAAAGGCTGCTCGGTAATTTATTAATAATATCTTACCCATGGTGGTAAATCCGAGGTGGTTAGACTCTGTTTGGCACTTCGCTCATCTTGGTCAAAGAAAGCAAGCGCTTTGCTAAGCCGACTGAGCTTCCCTCCTGTGTTTCTCCTCCAGCAGAAAAAGATAAAAAGTCCAATCAGCAGCCAGCTAAAACTGAACTCAAAATAGCCCAGGGCGTAAATGGGGAAAACAATCACGAAAGTCTTCACAAAGTGGACCCATGTGTGGGTGAGCTCGCTGCTGGAGCACAGCGGGGTGTTGTCGGATGCGCTCCCCGATGAGGGATGGGGAAAGTTGGACGCAGGCTGGATGGTGTGTCCGTTCTCCTTCGGTGTCGCAGGGCTAGCATTGTTTGAATGGGCTCCGCGTACAGCTGTCATACCGTCTCCTGACATGTCTCTTGTCCTCAAAATGTGCAGGTTAGGACTAAGGAGATAGTTCCATGTGCGGAGCGCTGCGTTTCACGTCGGCTCACCTGCGCACCCTCCCATGGTCTTCCGACGCCGCGCTGATATCTGCTTTATTAGTTTTCATTTGGAGCCGCTTGCGACAAGCATGCATGTGATGTCCACTGTTCATCTCACCCTGCCTACACGGGGTGGGAATAAACATTTCCAAGAACACAAAGAGAATCCTGTAGCGAGGTGAACACTTAAAAATAAGAAACATCGCCAACCGGTGTTCAATACCGGTAACTGAAGCTATTTTCTCTTAACCATGAAAGTAGGTCAAGATGAGGAAAAGTGACTAGAAAAATATTACGCCTCTTGGAGATTTCTTCAGTTTCCTTTTTTGTCATATACATTTTAAATCATAAAAACATACCCTCAGTAAATAAAAAGTGTTGTATAATGATTTCGTTGCAGAATTGTTTTTATTTAGCCACACTTGAGGGTTTTTGAGCATAAACAGCCTAGTTAAGGTCACACAGCATCTGAATCAGACTTAAGTCCGGATTTTGAGTAAGCCAATCCAAACCCTTCATTTTATTTGTTTGAGCCATTTTGAGGTGGATTAGCTGATGTGCTTTTGACCATTTATCTGCTGCAGAGCCCAAGTGCACTTGAGTAGTCAAAATAAGATAACCTGAAAGATTTCTGATGGAGAGCAGTATTCATAGTCCCATTAATTTCAACAAGGAGTCCAAGAATATTTTGCCAGAAGATTTTAGCTGAGGCAAGTGAGGTCTGAAGTGTTTCAAATGCGTCTCTTTTCTGACCTTCTGAATGAGTCATTGATACATTATTGCAGGAGTCTTTTGACAGGCTGGACACTGCTTGGAAGGTTTACTACCTTTTTCTCCATTTGTTGATAACAGCTCTCCTGGAATTTGCTAGCGTCCCAAAATCTTAGACATGACTTTCTTACCCATTCAGACTAATAGATGTTACTGACTTTGTTTCTTATCTCTTCTCATCTGGATTTTTGTTATATCAGGGCATGATGTGAAGCTTTTTAAGATATTTTAGCCAACTTAATGTTTTTAGATAGGTTCTGTTCAAGGGATTTTTTTATTCTACGGGTCTGGCTGTAATCTGACTTGGGTATTGACATCGTGGTTAATCTCAATTAATTCATGATCTACTACCATAACTGTCCCCTTAGGCTTGTCATTGGCTTCCCAAAGGCCCCCGCAAAGGGACACGAGTAGCGCTATTTAGTTTAAAAAGCCTAAAGGCTAAAGCAAAAAAATCTATAAGATTAAGATTCACTCCAAAGTAGTTGAGCTTTTTGAAGTCCCTGGCTTTGATGCTGCTACCCCAGCAGATGATGGCAGAAGAGATCTCACTCTCCACAACAGACTTATAGAAAATATGCAACATCTTGGTGCAAACAGAAGGACCTAAGCTTCCTCAAGAAGTACAGTCTGCTCTGTCCTTTCTTGTAGACAGCTTCACGGTTGCATCTCCACTTCAGTCTGTTGTCCAAGTGAACAATGAGGTATTTATACTCCTCCACCACCTCCAATACTTGTCCCATTATTATTTTTTTGTGATTTTGCAAATTATCACAAAAAAACTCAATTTAACAATACACAAAATTACAAGACAATATGCCTATAGAGAATATGTAGAATATATCTGCATGAATACATATTTAGGATAAATAGTGACAAAACTGATTTGAAATGAAAATAACAAAGCAGCTAAAAAGAACAGGTAGCAACAACTTAGCAATTAAGCAAAATGAGCAGAGACCTACAAAAACCACAAAACTGGGACAAAAAAAGACTAAAATGTTGGCAAACGAACAAATGAACACCAGTTAACAGCAGTGTTTTAACAAAATGTGTCAAGTTTGACTGTAAAGCCTTGGCCCGCTGCCATGGAAACTACTGTTGAGCATCGATTACTCTTGTGCTGATTAGTAAGGTCTGTTGTCAAGTTGAAGTGACGCGTTCTCCATAGTTTCAACCCTCTGCGCATGCGCTGTAGACAATTATCAGTATGGCGTCGCGGATACAAAAGTGTGAGGCTGTTTTTAGCAAGATAAGAGCTTGAAAACCACAAACACAGAGGAGAATATGCACAGTGAGAAGGTAAGTGGTTCGTGTTTGCTCTTAAAGATGGCGAATACTAGCTAGCGGCTGGTTCCAACCCTCGTCTCAGACTCTGGTCATGGGCTTGTTGTTTAAATAGGATTTTTTTCTAATTTAAAATGTGTTGCTGGTCTACGTTCACCTGACTGGTTACAAAATAAGCAAATATAATATATCCCCTTAGAAATTAACCAAGGAAGACACGTGGAGACCTGCTGAGCTAAGAAGACACATCAGAGTAAGTTAAAAGTTCTGAAATTATAGGAGTATTATAGGAGGGGTTTATTTTACTTGGACAAGATTGAGGCTTATTTACTTCTTATGGATCATCATGAAGTAAAGCAGGATGTTTCTCTTTGCCTTCCATAAAATGCTCTTTGTTTAATAGAACATCCCCAGGTCAATTCACATATTTACCAAACTGTATCAACATGTTGCCATAAGAATCAGATTTTATTCATAGAACACTTATCATACGTTCAGACGATAGAAAGTATTTTATTTGATTTAGGAGGAAATCTACAATAGTGGTAAAAACTACATTTAAAAGATACATTATATTGAGGGACTGAGATCAAATAAGAAATTAAGCAACTTAAGATTGTTTTGCTTAAAATTTGATAAACAGAAAATATATTATGGAAAATAATAAAGTTTATGAGTTTTAAAAATATCTATTGTTTCATCCCTTCGTAATTCCAGTATATGTGAATACATTTTAGGCAAGGCATGTTTATTTACATAGCATATTCTCAATAATAATAATAATTCAAAGTGCTTTACAGTTTGCAGTGACAGAAAAGCATAAAAAAAGTACATTGGGATGGCACGATGAAGGAAAGTAAAAATACGAAGTAAAGAAAGTTGGACTACAAGCTAAAATTAATGAATTTTAATATTTTAGTGCTAAACATCTAATCACACAAGATGGACTGAATAATTAGGAAGGACTAGTACCAAAGTCTTCAACTTGAGTTTAAATCAGCTGCTGGATGAACACACATCAGATCTGGTTTTAGGATGGCTAAACCAAAAACACAGAATTTTTGGATCAGCCTCCCCAGGTGCAACCTGCTGAGGGACATTTATTGAAATATTCGTAGGGTTGTATGTATATATGTGAGCCTATTCGTTTTAACCCTGTGTGGCTGATAGAAAATCTACAATAAATTCTAACCTGTGGTTCGAATAAAATATCAAAAGCCAAAAAATTCAAATGACATTTCTGCCCATGATCAGTGTAAGTAAACTTCTGACTTTAGTTGTGTTTTCCTGAACAAAGGTGCATTCTCACAAAATCAATACATTTTCATTTATGTGTTTCCAAGGAGAAAGACCATGATGACGGCTATTCAAGATGGAGAGAAGACAACGACAGAAAGCACCGTGGTGGAGAATCTGTGGAGAGATGGCACCGAGATCCAGAGGAGCCCAGAAGAGATGGGGACAAGCTCAAGGAAAGACAGAGTAGACATGGAGAGAGTAGAGACAGACAAGCAGAACGGAGGAAAGACGGATCTCATGATAGAAGAGGTGACAAAGACAGGAAGAGAAGAGATGAGGAGGGCAGGCGAAAATGGGTAGATGTTGGTAGAGATAAAAGAGGGGAGGACTCAAGAGAAAGGGAGAGGCACAAGGACAGACACAAAGATAAGGAAAAAGAGAGGGTAAAACTAAAGGAGAGACACGATGAGGAGGACACAGAGAAAAGGAGAGAAGATAGACAGAAAGAAAGGAGGAGAGAAGAACAAGACAGAGAGCACAGGAGAGAGAGAAGGCGACATGATGAAAGTGGCGAAGTAAGAAAAGATCAACCAGAAAAGCTGCAGAGGGACAGGCAGCACAGAGGTGAATATGAAGACAAAAGAAACAAAGACATTCAGGAAGACAGAAGGCGTTCAGAGCGGACAGAAGACAGAGGTAGGCATCGCTAAACAGACATTTGCATACGTTTAGGTTGTCCATTTTACTACAAGCTGTTTTGTTTTACCATATAAAGAAGAACAAAGACGACGTAAAGAAGAACGAGAAAGAAGACACAAGGAGAGAAGGCATCATGTAAGATCCTGATTCTAATTTAGAAATTTAATTTCCACCCCTCTTTTGTTTTGCTTTTTTTTGTCACACTTGTCTTAATAATGTGGGATACAGGTGTATTATAGCTCTGATGCTTTACTACAGGATGAGAGACGGAAGCATGAAAGTGAATCCAAGGAACGTCAGGACTTGAAAAAATCAGATGATGGTGTGTGGAATTCCCTTGTCGACGGGGAACGAACAGAAAGGGACAAAGAGAGACATAAAAAAGAGGAGGGAGATGTAGACAGAAGACATAAAGACAGAAAACACAGAGAGGAAGAGGACGTGGAAAGAAATCACAAAGAGAGAAGCAGCTCCAAGAAATCCTCATTAGGCAAAAATCTCAGAAGTGAGAAAAGGGAGGAAGAGACAAAGGTTAGTTGGACTCTAATTTCTCCTTAATGTCTTCTTTTTTTCTCATTTTTAAATTATCTTCTGATGATCTCATGTCTTTTTCCTCCTTCATGTTGCTTTCAAATAATTAGGATAATGAAGTTGTTTCCAAGCAGCAGAAAGCAGAGGGGAAAAATGGAGAGGTGCATGTAAGTTCTTAAAAAAGTCCCCTCTTAACTTTAAGATCCCCTATTGTTTCATAATTTGGTTTCTGTTACAGTATTTTACTGTATTTACAGCTTACAAAACATAACCAAGACAGCATGGTAGCTTTTTACGATCTATTTATTACCTTTTCTTTTATGTTGTGATACAGAAGTTTGGAGCTTTTTATAGGTTTAAAATGACACAATTTCTTATTTTAATTAAAAGAACTGATGATAATCCAGAAACTGAACCTCCTCTTAAATTTAACCATCTCAATTGTAGGCCTTAAGACTCTTAAAATGTCCAGATTTTCCATTATGTTCCTAAATGTAACTTTTATTCACGTCATTGGGGAAGAGTGTGTGTGCAACATAGTCTGGTTTAAAAACGATAACTAGCTGAAGCCCCTAATTAGTAACCTTAACGAAGCTTTCTGTATACTGAGGGAAAGATTAAATCTAGGTTTCAGTGTCTAAGCGATGGACTCTCATGCCAAATGTTGACAGCAAATCCCAAATGATTCATACCCCTGGCAGACATGGGTTTAAAGTGATCTTTTTCACTGGAAGTAATATCAACGTTGTGGAGTGGTCCAGCCAGTCACGACTTGATTCTGATGGAGAATCTGTGAAAGGTACTAAAGATTAGGGTGCTGGAGGCCTTGCCTTAAATACTTGGAGAATAACACTAAAGATAAATTGTGAACGTACCAGTGGAAACATGCATTTCTGTGAAGGGTTTCATTGCTGTAATGCCAATAAAGATTTTTACACTGATTATTAGATGGGTATTGACATGTCATTTTCTAGTCAAATGTAAATAAAGACAGATAATTGTTTTTTATTAGTTTTTGGAGAGATGCCCTTTTTGATTTCCTATCAGAAATAAACTTCTTAGTTGAATGAAAATAATTTTAAATCGAATTCTGACGGGTATGAATAATTTTGGGCTTGTAAGCTATTAAGTGAGTTAAATATAAATTACTCTTTTAACTCACCTGAGTTCTGCTCACAAGTCATGTAGGTCTTAAATTTAAATCATAAAAATATTTTTAAAAAGTGCTACCCTTTAAATGTCTAAAAGTCTGAGTAAAACAGCTCTGGTCCAGAGGCTCATGTGTCATGTGATCTCCAACATTATATATTGGCAAAATTGACTTAATTGAAATAAAATGGTAAATAATAATTAAACAACCCTTTTCCTTGTATTTTGTGATGATGTTATCTAAAAACAACAACAAATGAACTTCAGAAAAAGGGCAAACTATCTTAGAGATGTAAATAAATGACATCTCTTTGTAGTTGATATCATAAAGGTCCAATAAAGGAAGTGGGAAGCTTCTATCCTCTAATAGTTAGAAACGACATCAACAAAGAGCAGGCGATATTGCACTTCCGTGATGCTCAGACTGTCATGAGAAACTAACGTGGTTGTAAAGTGCTGCAGAAAAGTGGCATCATGATCACAAAGGAGAGAAATGAGGTTAAAAACACAACATTACATGAGATCTCAAAAGGTTTACTGCTTCACAACCTTTCCTGAACCAATGCATTAGAAAGGTCTTTGAAAAGATCAGCTTTGTTCTCTACAGCTTGCATGGTGGTGAGGTTCCTTTCCTTCTACTGTAAGCTCATGTTCCTCCAGCTTGGTTTGTTTCTTTTTATCTGCAGGTAGAAAAGGCAGATTTGGCAGAGCAAGAATATGAAGAAGATTTTGAGGTAAAGGAGGAGAAATGTCTAATTCTGTTCTTTCCCATCTTTAATTTAGTTGAGATCTTCATTTTTAAACATCTTATTGTTTGCTTTTGCACGCTTTTATCGATTTACGTTCTAAGAGACTGGTAAGAACTCAGTGTTGGATATTTTATTTAGTACACGGTCTTGTTTGAGTCAACAAAGCTTCTTTTTTTCTCTCAAAGGATTATGAAGAGGATTTTGAAGACATGGATGAGAGTGCTGCTGAAGGTGAGGATGAGGATGTGCCAGAGGTGGATGATGGGAAGGAAGTACAGACTACGCAACGAAGTAAAGAGATTGAGGCAATCCGGAGAGCCATGGCTGAAGAGAACGAGAGAGCGGGAACGGATCAGTCCAGGCGGAGTACGAGCAGAGAGGATCAGGAAGACAGACCCAAATGGTCTAAAGGTGCACCCTTTATGTATCAGTACCGTACTCACAACGTAAACTAATTTAACAAAGTTTTATGAAACATGTATTCAAATAAAATGATTGTCACATCTTTGTTGAAAGGCTCTGAAAGGAATCAGAGTAAAACCTCCCGCCGTGGCAAATTTATCAACTTTGTGGCTGCGAAGCAACGTGAAGTCAGCAAGAAAGTTGCCACAAAACAGAAGTATGTTACCTGAAAACTAAATAATTTTGCATCAAGCAGTTTCATAGCACGTTTTATTGAGCTGATCACGGGTTTTCTCTGACAGGAAGCGAAGCACAGAGCTGCTTCGTTTAATCGATCTGGATTTTTCCATGACTTTCTCCCTCCTGGATATACCACCTGTCAGTGAATATGAGATGTATATAAAGAGCTTTGGAAATGCCAACACTAAGCAGGTCAGGTTTATTTACTTTTTCAGCTTAGGTTTACATTTGGTGCACGTTTGAATGGGACGTAAGAACGTCTTCCCTTTTAGGCTTATGCCCAGTGTAATGAGGATAATGCAGATCGAGACATCCAGACAGAGGAAATAGAAATGTGTGAAAAGTGGACTCAGCATCCCGCTGAATACAGTGGAGCCTGTGGAGGTAAAAAAGCATGAAGAAACGGAATCTTGCAAACTATTAATGTGCCTTAAAATTGTTCACATTTTCTCAGGTTACAACCAACAACATCATTAGATCTTATTGATTTTATTTGGCAGCAGGTTTTATGTTTTGCCACTGGTTACTAATTGGATTTTGTCCTGAACTTTGACTGGGCCATCCTAACACATGAACATGCCTTAATTTAAACTATTCCAGTATATTTCTTGCTGTATTTTTTTAATTGCTGTCCTCTTGGATGGTGATGTGTGTTGTTAGTTTTCTGTCAGACATTGCATTTTGGACCAAAAGGTTAATGGTAACTCTGGCTCTCCTTACCCAACCTGTTAATTTAGGTGGATGTCCATCAGTCAGCTTGTAGTGATATATGTGGGGAGATATGTAGAGTTTGGCAGATTGTTTTCTAACACAGCCCTGCTTAAAACATTTCTAAACCTGTTTTTCTGACCTGTCTGTTGTGTTTCCTGGTCTTCATGGTGCTGTTTGTTCACTAATATTCTTTAACAAACCCCTGAGGCCTTCACAGAACAGATGGATTTATACTGAGATTATGTGGACTCAATTTTCTATTTAAGATTTTTTTAAGGTGTCAAGGTAGGGGGTTTGAAAACCGTACATTGTGTTGGTTTATTATATAAAATCCCAATAAATCACATTGACATTTGTTGTTGTAACATGACAAAAGGTGAAAAGGTTGAAACAGTATGATTATAGGCTCTATAACTCTCTGATTAATGCAGTGCACACATGGTAAATTCAGTGATGCTGCATCTTTTTACATTGCAGATCCAAACTTCTCTCAGGAAGCACGAGACAAAACCAGGACCGGAATCATCCTTGATTCACAATGCCTGATGTCATTTCTGCGCTCGGCCTCACAGGTTTTACCTGGGCTATATAGTTATTTTTTTCTTTCTTTATTGTGTAATTCCTTGTTTTAAAAAAGCTCATTGGGAGCTTTTTCCCAGCTGAGCTGTAAGTGTTGACTTGTTGTCCCTTTGGACCAAATGAAGGTCATGGTTGTGCTGCTGGAGGAAGATCAAGCACAGCAGAAGTCCCTAAAGAAGCTGAAGACTCAAACAGATTTGCTTTCTTTCAGCGATGGAAGTTTACAGCTCAACACCAAGTTGCCTTTTCTTTTAGGTACAGTACCTTGCAAGAGTATTCCAAAAACGTTTTGAAAATGCCATTAAGGTGCTATAATATTGATTATTGTTACTCTAGTTGTGGTATTTTGTTTTTGACAGACAGACAGACAGACAGACAGACAGACAGACAGACAGACAGACAGACAGACAGACAGACAGACAGACAGACAGACAGACAGACAGACAGACAGACAAGACAGACAGACAGACAGACAGACAAGACAGACAGACAGACGGACAGACGGACGGACGTTGGGCAATGAAACTGAAACACCTGTCATTTTAGTGTGGGAGGTTTCATGGCTAAATTGGACCAGCCTGGTAGCCAGTCTTCATTGATTGCACATTGCACCAGTAAGAGCAGAGTGTGAAGGTTCA
>JAHUTJ010044038.1:0-10294 GCA_036250325.1 Characodon lateralis
ACTTTGGGTCATGACCGAAAGACCGAGATCCCGGATACAAGCGGCTGTAAGGAGCTTCCTCCGTAGGGTGGCCGGGCACTCCCTTAGAGATAGGGTGAGGAGCTCGGCCATCCGGAGGGGCTCGGAGTAGAGCCGCTGCTCCTCCACATCGAGAGGAGCTAATTGAGGTGGCTCGGGCATGTATACCGGATGCCTCTTGTATGCCTTCCTTGGGAGGTGTTCCAGGCACGTCCCACCGGGAGGAGGCCCAGGGGACGACACAGGACACACTGGAGGGACTATGTCTCTCGGCTGGCCTGGGAACACCTTGGTTCCCCCCGGAGGAGCTGGAGGATGTGTCTGGGGAGAGGGACGTCTGGGCGTCTCTGCTGAGTCAGCTGCCCCCCGCGACCCGGAAGACAACGAGTACGAGTATGAATACGAATACATATATATATATATATAATTATTATTATTATTTTTTTGCCTTATATCCATAGAAAACACAAGTACCAACCTATGCCAACAGTGTGATGGCGGCTAAGGAATCATGAGCCGCAAGAAGACCAGGAAGATGTCAAGGCTTCTGTCAGCGGGAGGATTTCTTATTTCTGACCATTCATCTATTTTCTTTGTTCAATTGTTGACGTTCAGGTTCTGAAGAGGCTGGTTCCTGTCTGCAAAGCAAAGGACAACAGGTTAAAGGTTGAATACACCCTGGATAGGACACCAGTCCATCAAATCACCATACATCTTAATACTTGTTTCTGAATTTATAGGTGTATTTATGGAGTAAATAGTAACACTAATAAATGAGGCCTAAAAAGTGCTGGCTTTGTACTTATTGTTGCTACTAATGAGTGCCATTTTTATTGGATTTAAAAAAATTTACACTAGATATTTCAGCAGACAGCAAAAGGCATAAAATGTAAAGCATAAATCTTTACCGGTCTTGTATTCTTTCTATTCCAGTTGTTTAAATGAATGAATGTGATATCATGAAACTGTAATCAGCTGTATTTTGTTGCTCTCAATGCAAATAAGCAGAAAATCATTATTTTGCATGCAGGACAACTGAGGGTTCAGGTAACTTTACTTAAAGAGTTATTGACAAACGGTAGAGGTTAACTCACATCTAGTGAATTTGAGACACTTTTATGGCTAAATGTAGTGAAACATGTCTGAGCACCAGCACATCACCTGGCCTGGGTACAAATAAATAGCAGATTGCATGCGAAAAGAAAGAATTGAGTTATAATACACACTGTAACACATTCTGAAACAAACTGGGAGTTTCATTTTGATGTGAATGATAATGTGAATGAGATTTTTATTGTTCTGTAACTGACATTGATGCAAGATTTTAGACAATGAGCAATCTTAGGATAAAACTAGAAGTTGAGAATGATGTATGAGTTTGAGTTACAGAAAAAATATTGTGCTGATAACTGCAGGTCTTACAGAATGGATGTGCAAACAAGGTAAAATGACAACTTTCCTATATGTAATTTATTAAAAATGTCACTTTAACCAGAATTTTCTTCAGGTCAAAGTTATTCATACCTCTGGATGACTGTATAAAATTAATTTGTCGAAGGCCTCCATGCCATAATCCCAATATTTTGCTCTCTTTAAGTATTCTGGAGTCTGGACTCTGGCTGGGCCTCTCTAAAATGTTAATATTTCTTCCAACCTAAAAAAACATGTTGGTAAAATTTTTAAATGAATTGAATACTAACTACAGTGCCTTTGAAAAGTATTTACCCTCCATGGTGTTTTGTTGCCTCATAACCTGGAATTAAAATCAATTGTTTAATAGTATGCACCCTTTAATTCAAAGAACATGACTACAACTTTGAAAATGTATTATTTTTTTTGTATTGTGAAGCAAATAATAAATAGGATAAAATACCCGAACACTTCAGCATGCATAAATATTAACCCTCCCCTAAAGTCAGTCCTTTGTAGAGCCACCTTTTGCCTCAATTACAGCTGCAAGTTGCCTTGGATAAGTCTCTTGCCACGTCTTGTTACTGGGATTTCTACTGTGATTTTCGGCTCCTTCAGATTGGATGGTTTTAGCTTGTGAACAGCCATCTTCAAGTCTGAGGTTGACAATTGGATTGAAGTCTGGACTTCAACTAGGCCATTCCAACACATTTAAATATTTCCCCTTAAATCACTCGAGTATTGCCGTGGCAGTATGCTTTGGGTCATTGTCCTGCTGGAAGGAGAACCTCCGTCCCGATCTCAAATCACAAGCAGACTGTTACAGGTTTTGCTCAAGAATATACCTGTATTTAGCATCATCCATCTTTCCCATTGACTCTGACCAGTCCCTGCTGCTGACAAACATTACCACACCATGATGCTGCCACCACCATGTTTCACTGTAAGGTGGTCTTTTTAGGGTGATAGGACGTGTTGAGTTTACACCAGACAATTTTAGTGTCATCTGACCAGAGCACCTTCCTCCATACATTTCGGGGAGTCACCCACGTGCCGGGCTGGACTGGCCTTCAGGCATACCGGGTAATGCCCGGTGGGCTGGCGCACATTAATAATAATAATATTTAAATAATAAAATAATGTCTTAATTAATTTTTCAATGAATTAATATAGATAATAAAAAAAAAGTATAAATAAAACTGTTAATGAATACATTTTATCATCCGAGTGTCTGCAACGGTATATAAAACGCAGCACATTTGTATATTTTGTTGAACTCAGTCAGCTCTACTCGTCCCACCCAGCCTCTCCCCTGCCGTCACCTCGCCAAGGTGATCACATTTAGCCAAGATGACCGGAGTTGTTGGAAAAGTCACTTCGTGTGAAAATGGACAAACCAAAGAAACAGAAGGAGGGCGCAGAGAAGTATGGGGGGCCGTTTAGGACAGAAATAATTTTTTCTCTCACACACACCACTAAAACTGTTACAAACATTACTATAGACACAGTCACACACACACACTAGACTAAAAACACACATACATACTATTAGAATATCACACACATATAACATTAGAAGCAAGCTGTCGTGAGTTCCTTCTAGCTTCCCATGTGGTGGTCCTGGACACCATAAACTTGACTCCAAAAAGTGGAAAAAAATCACGGACGACATTTCAGCATCTGAAGGTTAAGCTTTTTATTTACACATCTCTTAAAAGTGAAATGCAGAGTAGCAGGAAAAATGAGAAGAAAAATGTGATAAATACATAGTATTTACAACTCCTTTTCTTTCTCTTAGTGCTGCTCATGAACATTACCTCCACTGTAACCAGGCCAGACTGACTCAAGCAGGGGCAGAAGCTCTTCTAATAAACCCTGAGCCCCACCCCACAATCAGATCAGCCAAGAATTAATCATTTATTTTACTATACAGAAAAACCAAAACATTAATGACACCAAAAACAATCAATATTAACTTCTTGCTTTCATTCTGAAGCTCTTGGTTTTAGTTAAAAAATAATCTACCATTAAATTTTGTGGTGGAAGAGTACTGACTTCCTTTACAAACTGAACGAAAGCGGACAACGCTACATGAGTGAGTGCAAACTTATGTCGTGATGTTTAAGTGTGAATGTATGAGTACCGATTTCTACGTGCACCTCCAAGTTTGCACCCTTGGTCGCGCCACGGACTACAAGAAGGAAAGATGACTGTGTAAAGTGATCTGGCTGTAGCTGTTATATATTGAGAGGGACATGTTGTTGAATGGGTGTGTACGCATGTCCATTGCGATGTGTGTGTTCGTGAACAGAAGGGACAGAACTGCTCCGTCACACATGCACACATATAACTACAACACCTATGCCATCTTGAATGAGAGGTCATACATATGTGTGTGTGAACTAATACTAGACTGAATGAGGTAATTTGTACTAGAATGAAGGCTTGTACTTGTCTGTGTTAGAGGTAAACATGTCACGGAAGAGGTGGGGCAAAGGTTGGCTCGTGCATGCGTGAATCCCAAACTGAGCGACATTGCTTTAATACAAAGCATCCAATAGTTGGCAGCGAATTATTGGCCAACAACCATGAGCTCCAGATGAGAAGGCGAAACATGGTGACGGCAACGTGAGTAAGGACAGATAGGTCAAGCAGCCGCAATTTTAATAGTATTTTATCATCACTGGATGCAACAAGCAGTGTGACCTGCGCCTTACTTGAAGGAGCTTCTATGACTGCCCGCAGTGATTCGGTTGAGACAGAATTAGCATCTCTGTTTTGTCAACAGAAAATCAAGGTAAAAAATATTGTTTTTATTCTGTTTTGTGATACAGTAAAGATTTTGTTTTCTAAAAAAATTGGACATTTTATTAACCCATCCCTCAAAACATAGCTTAACTGTTGCGTAAACACTGAAAATTAAAAGTATTGCTCCGATGCTCCTCATGCTGAAAACTGTTTTTACCACCAAAGGACCAAATTCGGTGGTACATGTTGCTTCATGTTTCCAAGCCCAGCAGTGTTTTCGACCTTGGACTGCTAACAGGAGAAGAAAGTAATATATTTGTTGGTCTTCATTTAGATCATAAGCGCAAATTGTGCATATTTGTTGTTCCTGATGAAATAATGTAATTAACTAGGTCTGGATAATTGGCATAATGTTACATACAAATAATGACACCGTCTGTAGGATCAGTGGTCATTACACTGTGATGGTCCACATTACAGTGTAGAATTCATTTATTTAAATTTAAATGCTCCCCGTCTGTTTTAGATACATAGTTTCCTTTATTGATAATGGGATTTCTCCTCAGTTAAGTATGTACTCTGTAAACTTTCAAAGTCTAATTCTCCCTCCCCCTCAAATTCCCCAGGTATTTTTCCCAGCTTCAAGAAATCCCTCTGGACTGAAGACTGAAAACAGAACATCTCTGTTTAACATATCTGAGCCAGCAAATTCAGTCCCAATGCACCATCCTATCTTTCTTTTTCTGCTGCTGCAGCTGTGTTTTCTTACTTCCTTTTAATTAGGAGTCAGTGAAGGTGATGTCAGACAATTTTTTATGGATGCGCTACATTCTATCAAACTAATTCCAAGGGAAAGAACAGGTGACAGAAGTAACTAGGAACTGGCTGATCACACTAAGACTTTATTTGTATTTCTGTCAGTGTCTCAGGTTAATGAGCTAAGATACCATACAAAAAGAAAAATGACTGAAGACTTGTATAGATGTTTTAAATCCATTTTAGAAGAATATGATACCAAGATCTCATGATTTGACCCCTAGATGTCTGCTTCCCCCAACAAAATGGACTGGTTTTCCAGGCCGCCCATGATATGACATCACATCATTGCAAATTTCTCACTGTATTTCAATTGGAATGATCTGGCAGCAGATTGCATCTGCCTTTGGTATTAACCGTCAAACTCTCTACAAACAGACAACACTTGGGAATCCAACCCTTACAGTACACTGTGCTGACAGACCAAGAGTTAACAAGAATTGTGATTTACATTCTACAAAGGATGCCAAATGCTGGTGAACCCGGACCCGGACCTGCACCCAGAGAAACACGTGTTCAGCATTGGCGTGGCAGGCAGTGTCTACAGGTTAGTGGAGTGAAAGAAAAATTTATATTCACAGATATGAACCCTTCCTCTTATGTTTGCTATTCTAATATTTTAACTCCTTACACAGGAGGTTGATCTAATTGGACGGACATTTTGCAGGAGGCGTACCATATGGGTCTATAATGTTCAGAATCAAAATCAATTGGGGTAGGGAAACAATTTTTTAAATATTACACAAAAGTATTATACATTATTTTACATTATACTAGGTATCCTTATTTAACTGTTCTTTAATGCTAATAATACAGTTGGCAAAAGGTCGTGTTGCAAACACAGTGATTTTGCTTGTTTGAACATTGTCAAAAGTAGTTTTTGAAGTTCGAAGCAAGCATAACAATTGCAAAAAAAAAAGGTTGTTTTGGTGCCAGGTGGTGAGGGAAGCTGTAATGAAACTCACAAATAGTGCATTTTTAAACAAATATTCTGCCAGGTTTAATTCCAAACCCTCAATGTTTTGCATACAACTGTGAGAAAAAAAAGAACAAAAATAAATGACTAACATATTTAATGATGAACTTTATGATTAGGCCAGAGGTTAAAGGGAAAAACAAAACTAGCTACACTCATCAAAAACAGTACCCAATGCTCTATTGCTGTTGTAAACCTTATTATTTACTTTTTTAAATACCTTTGTAATATTCCAGCTGTAATGAGTGTACTGAAAATGCATTTCCACATAAAGGAGGGATGCTCAATGTTTATTTTTTTAGAACCATCTATGTGAGGTATGTGGGAAACTTCCACTAGATCAATTATTGAATATCTTACAATCCACTCTTAGGCTTAGCTAAATCAACTTCCGTTTTTAATACTTGGTTTAATCATGGGCACACTGTCTTGACCTTCTCCCAAATGTGTATAAGCACTAAGATGCTGCATGGGGTTTCGCCACCTTTATGTATGTGCTTGAGAATAGGTAAATCTGAAGTACGGTGAACAATAACTTGGAATACTGATGCTTCCTTAAAGCCTTCTTAACTGTGTGGTAATTGAATCCAAGGTTTTTGGTCTGTTTTAACAACTGTATAACCAGTTGTTTTATATTCCTTTTTAGTTATATTTACTTTCTTTCTTTAACAGACATTTTGAGAGTAACAAGAAGCTGGCGAGATGGCAAATGGTTGTTCATGGCTGTGTGGATGGCTTTAGTCGAACTATAATATACTGTATATAAGATGCTGTAACAGCAATACAGCCTCTACTGTTTTGTGCCTGTTTGTAATGGGAGTGAATAATTTTGGTTTGCCTTCAAGAGTAAGGTGTGATCGTGGAATGGAAAACACACTTGTGGCTCGTTTCATGTTGGAAAGAAGGGGAATCAACAGACGTAGTGTCATTGCAGGCTTGTCAGTACATAATGAGTACATTGAAAGATTGTTAGCAGACTTTCATGGAGCAGCATGGTATCCTAACTCTTTAAATTAGATTTATCTATTTTGCCCACATTTTGACTACATACCATGAATTGAAAGAGCAACAATAGAGTTCAGAAACCAGTGGAATATCCATGGCCTCTCCACACAGAATGGGCAGACTCCACTTCAGTTGTGCCACACAGGTGTCATAAACAATATGGCACAACAAGATTCAGCTGTTCATTCTCTTTTTGAGCTAGATGAAAATTTTTGAGTAGATCATGGGGGGCCTTTACCTGAGATTCAGACCAGAAATAATGTTGTTATTCCAGATATTGCTGTAGGAATAAATGACACAACACTGAATTTGATGCACCACAAATGAGGCAAGTTATGGCATCGATTTATTCTGCTCTGTGGTAGCTTTTGTTGAACAATATCAGCTGTAATCTGCAGAATTTATTTTTATTGAGCAACGTTAAAATTTTGAATGTGAAGATAATCACTGAATGTTTAAAACTGAAATTTTCTGTCACTTTGTGAGAATAAATTTCCAGTTGTAAGATTTAAATGTTTATTGTAGTTTATTCTGGATTTATAATGTATGTAAAGCTGAAATAAACAGTACTGACAATACATTACTTCAGAATCTGTATGAAGGAATGTATTGAGGATCAGGCAGCGGATGAAGGTGGAGACCTCGGCGGCCCGATCTCCTCGCTGGGGGGGAAGGAGCCTGAGCTTGTGCGAGAGGTTGAGAGATATCGACTAGAAATAGTCGGGCTTACCTCCACGCATTGCGTGGGCTCTGGAACCCATCTCCTCGTGAGAGGCTGGACTCTCTTCTACTTTGGAGTGGCCAGCGGGGAGAGGCGGTGAGCTGGGGTGGGTTTGCCTATTGCCCTCCAGCTCAGCAGTCTCGTGTTGGGGTTTACCCCAGTGGATGAGAGGGTTGCCTTCCTGCACCTTTTGGTTGGGGACAGGTCTGTGACTGTTGTTTCAGCCTACAGGGCGAGCGGAGTATCTGGCATTCTTGGCGTCCCTGTCGAGGGTGCTGCATAGTGCCCTTCCTGGGGACTCCATTATTCTGCTGGGGGACTTCCAACGCCCATGTGGGAAATGACAGTGATACCTGGAGAGGCGATTTCGGGAGGAATGGCCTGCCCGATCTGAATCCGAGTGCTGTTTCATTATTGGACTTCTGTGCTAGTCACAGATTGTCCATAATGAACACCATGTTCAAGCTTAAAGGTGTTCATCATGCACATGGCACCAGGACACCCTAGCGCAGGAGGTCGATGATCGACTTTGTTGCCATGTCTTCAGACCTTCGGCCATACGTCTTGGACACTTGGGTGAGGAGAGGGGCTGAGCTGTTCACTGATCACCACCTGGTGGTAAGTTGGATCCGCTGGAAGAGGAGAAAGACAGACAGACTTATAGTGAGGGTCTGCTGGGAATGTCTGGCAGAGCCCTCGGCCAGGGATGTATTCAACTCCCACCTCTGGGAGAGCTTTGACCAGATTCTGGGGTCGGTTGGAGACATAGAGTCCGAGTGGATAATTTCTCCGCATCCATTGTCGACGCTGCTGCCCGTAAGGTCTGCGGTGCTTGTCACGGCAGCAATCCCCGTACCTGGTGGTGGACACCGCAGTAAGGGATGCTGTCAAGCTGAAGAAGGAGTACTTCTCCAACAATCTTTACAGTGGCGGAGGGGAGATGCTGACCTCGACTGGGGACATTATTGGGTGGTAGAAGGAGTACTTCGAGGATCTCCTCAATCCTGCAGTCACGCATTCCCTGGTGGAAGCAGAGGCTGGGGACTCGGGGTTGGACTCTTTCATCTATGAGGTGGTAAAAAAGCTCCACGGAGGCAGGGCTTCGAGGGTGTATGAGATCTGCCCTGGGTACCTCAAGTCTTTGGATGTTGTGGGGCTGTCATGGTTGACACGCCTCTTCAACATTGCTTGGCGGTCAGGGACAGTGCCTCTGGACTGGCAGACCGGGGTGGTGGTCCCTCTTCATAAGACGGGTGACCTGGTAAGGCCTATGCCAGGGTATGTGAAAGGAGAGTCCAGCTGATAGTCGAACCTTGGCTTCAGAAGGAGCAGTGTGGTTTTCTTCCTGGCCGTGGAGCACTGGAAAAACTCTACACACTCTGCAGGGTACTTGAGGGTTCATGGGAGTTTGCCCAACCGGTCCACATGTGGGACCTGGAGAAAGCATTTGACTGTGACAATTCAGAGACAGGTGTTCACTCAAACTCACTCCTAAAGGGAATCTAAAACAGCAGATTATCCTACCAGACATGTTTTTAGAGAACATCCCAAATGAATCAGATGCACCTTCTATCTGGAAAACAATGAAATATGCACAATAAAAACAGAGTCCTACTGACTCTGAGGCCAGTGGGATCCTCACAGTTGCTGCTGTTATGTTTTCCACTCTGATGCATCTTCATAGGGTAACCTTAGTTGTGCTTTTAATTACATGTGGATAACTTACTCAATTTGATTAATGTTGTCCCTGTTTTTTTTGTAAATGTCAATAAGCAAAAAAGAAAATGAAAAAAATAAGCAAAGAGATAATTATGGGCAAATCTCTTTTCTAATACAACCTGTTTCATGCTGTTCAACAGCAGCCATTAGGAAGATAAGTTAATTTTCTCTTGTTACCAATAATGTACACTGTGACAAACAGTGTGTTTAAAAGGCTAACATCCTCTTACAAAAAGAGGAAGTATAATTAGCACACCTGGTGGCATTGACCTGACATTTTCTTTCAAACAAAGAAGCTGCTCTTTAAATGTTTCAGTCCTTAACTGAAATTTATATAGTATCAGATTTACATAATTTTCTTTGTTTTATCTGCAGATTATTCTGAAAAGAAAACTTTTAAAATCTACATGTTTATGACAACATGGTTTTCCTTGCTATGAAACTGTGATTCTTTGTATTTGAAAATATTTTTTTAAATAATACATTCAATTCATTATTAAAAACGCTATGCTACAGTTATTCTTGAGCTCTACAAAGATAGTTGCTGAAAGTTTTTTTTTTACACAATTTGTTGAAAACATTGAAATTCAGCAGCTGTTTCCATCTTGTTTCCAGTCTGAGAGATGAAGGGAGGTTTGATGGCAGCTCTGTCTGAGAACGTGCTGACAGTCAACATGTTACTGAGTGTCTTCTTTCTTCCAGGTGAGCTGTTTGTTCACCTTCGTTCATTTAGAAACATCACATGAATTATTTCTAGTCTGAAATATTAGATCCTGATATTGATTAAAGGCTCCACATGTAACATGCTGCAGCTGAACTGGAGTTTGTGGATCATGAACTTTCTCTGTAGGAAGACTTTGCTCCACATTGTTTTCATCTTT
>JAHUTJ010044039.1:0-10291 GCA_036250325.1 Characodon lateralis
CAGCATCAGAGCCAGGGACTTAAAAAAGCTCAACAAGCTGATAAAGAAGGCTGGCTCTGTTCTGGGGACTCCACTGGAACCTCTGGAGATCATTGTGGAAAGATGGATTCTTCATAAAATGAAGAACGTTATGGAGAACCCTGAGCATCCTCTTCATCAGAGTGTCCTACAACAAGAGTGTCTTCAGTCAGAGGCTTCTTCAGATCTGCTGTAAGATGGAGCGCTACAGGAGATCCTTCCTGCCACCAGCATCTACAACGGCTCTTTGAGGAAACCTGCAGAATATGAGCTACAACGACATTTAAATTTCCTTTGGGATGATTAAAGCATTTATGAACTGAATTGAATGATGTTAATTCATGTTTCTTCAAATCCACAGAGTTGTACTTTAATGTTAAATAAAGCGTTACCTTAGCCTATAAGCTAACAAGCTAGTCCCAAGCTAGCTGCTCAAGGTTAAGTCCCCAGATATGCTACATCAGATATTCTTTACAAATATTTTTGATCCACTGTAAATATCTCCATCCAGACAGAGATGCCTGTAGGTGAGAATAAAATATCCAGTCTTTGTTTTTTTTTTTTTTTTTTGTCTTGCTCACTTTGTCCTGATTTTCCTTCTCACTGGTGATAAAAGCAAGAAAAATATTTAAAAAAAAAACTAGATTATTTGTTTATTTTAAATAAAATTGAAATAAAAAAACAAAAACATGCATCAAACAAAGTTTGACCAAGTGGACAAAATTTTTCATTGTTACAATATTCTTAGGGACTTTGGCCCTGAGATTAAATCAGTGGTTGTGCAGGGTGAAAGAAGGCAGCCATTAATTCTCCCTAACAACCACAGAGGAGATCTATCAAGCAGTGTCAAAACTTGACTGAAAGTGACTGATCCTGAGTCCTATTGTTGTCCTGTTGTTCCGAATGATGCACTTCAAAAGTGATCTTTGTCCTCATCCTCCAACACGATGTGTAGGAATTGGAAGGAACTTCCTGCACTCTGATTTTGCAAAAAGTCATTTTCAACAACAGAGAATGTCTACTGATTTTATTTTGGACATCTCAGAATAACTGACCTTGGAGTTAGCCATAAATAACTAGAAATAACATTGCTCCCTTCTGGTCTGGCAGTTGACTGGCTGCTATAATGAATCAGCCAGTGTTCCTGGCTGCTTGTTTGAGCATGTGCAAACTCTTAACGTACAACATACATGTAAATGCACACATAGGAGGCCTGTTAGGCTCACCTGTTAAAAGTCCAGGTAGAACGTGTAAGTTATTTTCTCGACATTTGTTTGGATAAAGGCAGGAGAACAGAGGTGTGGACATCAGGTTCAAAGTTTCATCTCCGGTGATGATGATACATAAAAAAAGGTTTTTTGGTGTTCCAGTAGAACTAGCCAGGCAAATTGAGTGCAGGACTGTGAGAGGGCATCATTGACGTTTTAGTTGTTTTAAGCTGTTACTCAGGACAGCTTTGAATGTCCATGCAGCTAACTAAGTAAATAACATTTGAAAGTTTATTATTATTTGTGGGATTATAATCACTAATACCTAAATTACGTTGGATTTATCTAAGATGATGCATGTTTGGATGAATAATGCAGAAGGAGGTTAATGGTGGGTTTATGTATATCTTCCTATCATGTGCAAATGTTTGATATTTCTTTTATTTAGGATTTTGAAATTATCATTATTATATTATTATATTAC
The DNA here is from genome assembly GCA_036250325.1 of Characodon lateralis. Classification (NCBI taxonomy): domain Eukaryota; kingdom Metazoa; phylum Chordata; class Actinopteri; order Cyprinodontiformes; family Goodeidae; genus Characodon; species Characodon lateralis. The sequence goes on from JAHUTJ010044039.1 coordinate 1,711, forward strand.
TATTACTTGAGGTCTAGAAATAACTTCACTTCTTATTATTGCTTAATAATAATTGCACTGTTTCTAAATCGATGAAAGAAGTTTATTGAAAACTTTTCGCATATATGTGACAAATATCCAAATTGGTTAATTTTCTTTTACCTTTTTACTTTATAGCATCATAATGTAGATTAAACTGAGCAGAACTTAATGAAAGTATTAAAAGACAAGCGAAGCCTCATCTATAGGCGGACAGAGTAACCAGCCTGTAGTTCAGTAACATGGGTCACTAATAAACATTTAGACTCACAAGCTGACAGAGTTTGACTTGTTTTGGTCCTTTGAGCCTCTGTTCCAGCCAGTGACGTGCGATGGGGTTCATGGCTGGTGAGGCACAGACTCCTCTGGACTCAGATGTACGATTAACCCAAAATAACCCAAAATAGAGACATATATTTGAATTTTGCAATTATTTGAAACATTAAATTATTTTAAAAGCTTTCAATTATGCTTTAATCAATTTGATACTGTCCATCAATACAATAACAAGAAAAACAAAATAATGTTTTATATAAAGGTCAAATTTGATTATTTAAAAATATATTTTCATTTTAGCTAATCTCTCTTTTTTATTAAACCCTCTAAATCATGTATAATCTTACCTTTATTTGTATATGAATTCCATAAAAGTAGGTTGAATTAATTTAAATCTTTTAAAATCTCACAGTTTTCCTACATCTTCACATTGTGGCCCTGATGTTCAGTCTGTGTTGCCAACTGAATGCCAAGTCAAACCCGTGGACTCCACACTGTTTTCAGGTGTAACACTCTGTTGGGTCCAGCCATGGATTACAACATTTAAAGTCCAGTTTGATCTTCTCTGGAATTTTCAAAATAAATCACAGTAACCTAACTCCTTACTCAGCCCAGGAACAGAACAGTAACAGCTGACTTCCTGTGACGTCACTGTTTAAATAAAAACGCGTTCCAACAAACAGATCTCTTTCCATGCGGATTCCAGACGGGAACTGGACAGGAGAGGTACCCGCAGCACGCTAATGTCTCTTTGCTGGCAAGCAGACATAACTCTTCAAACTGGATCCAAGAGTGTCATACGATCACGCGATCATATGCAACAAAGTTAAGTAATGATTTGCTGTTCGAGTATCCAGCATTCATTCATATAGAGGGTGAAGTGAGACAAGCGTGACATTTCTTCTGAGGCCTCCAGAAACAGCACTAATCGGAATGGATTCCCCCCACGGTCTGGAAAAGAAGGCTGGGACTGCATCACTCATCTATCTGCATGAAGTGGCTGCAATTCTGCCGCATCGCAGCCACTCAAGGAGCTGAACGTGCCCCCCCTGCCATTGAAAATTAGTTTTAAGATATCATGACAAACAATGGGTCATGACCGAAAGAACGAGATCCCGGATACAAGCGGCTGAAATGAGCTTCCTCCGTAGGGTGGCCGGGCACTCCCTTAGAGATAGGGTGAGGAGCTCGGCCATCCAGGAGGGGCTCGGAGTAGAGCCGCTGCTCCTCCACATCAAGAGGAGCCAGTTGAGGTGGCTAGGGCATCTATACCAGATGCCTCCTGGATGCCTTCCTCGGGAGGTGTTCCAGGCACATCCTCCAGGCCCAGGGGACGGCCCACGACACGCAGGAGGGATTATGTCTCTCAGCTGTCCTGGGAAGGCCTTGTGCTCCCCCCGGAGGAGCTGGAGGAGGTGTGTGGGGAGAGGGAAGTCTAGGTGCTGAGTCTGCTGCCCCTGCGACCCGGTCCTGGATAAGCGGAAGACGACGAGTACGAGTATTTATTTCAGTCCAGCACTGATTAACGTCTAGAAATGACCTACTTAACTAATAATAATATACAGCAACCTAAACTGGTGCCTGGAATGTCTGTGCCATCAAAACTCTGTCATAATTGGTGTAATCAATTATTCTCCTCACTACCAGATACTCCCATATTAGCAGGAAAATGATCTGAAGCACAGTAGCAAGATCACCTCTGAATGACTCAAAAACATAAAAATTAGGTTTTGGAGAAGCCTAGACAAAGTGGGAACTTAAATCCAATTCAACTACTGTAGTATGTAATGTCGTTCATACTCAAAAACCCTCCAACGTGGTCAAGTTAAAACATTTCAAAATAGGAGTGGGTCAACATTCCTCAGTGGTGATGTTTAAGACTTATTGCCTGTTATCGCCTACTCTAGATGTTAGTTGTTGCTGACAAGAGTGGTACAACTAGTTATTAGATTTAGTGGTCAATTACTTTTTTACATAGGGCCAGGTTGGTTTGGATAGCTTTTTTCTGCTTTTTGTTTTAACTTAGACTACCTTTATCTAATATGAAAATTAGTTATATGATCTGAAACATTTAAGTCTGACAAAAAAGAAAAAACAGAAGAAATCTGAAGGAGGGCAACCACTTTTTCACATCGCTCAGGATAACCTAAGCCAGTCTAAGTAGGAGTCTTATCAAAAAGAAAAGTTTTAAGCCTAGTCTTTAAAGCAGACAGGGTGTCTGCCACAGGAGAGGAAGGTGATGTGTTTTAAAGCTTAAAGCAAATGTGAATGTTTGTGATTATTACTTTTTCTGAGCAGAGGTGCTGCTGTGTGACAGGGCAGGAGGGAGAGAATGAGAAGGAGAGAGAGAAGTGTAAGAGCGAGATGTAAGCAGTTTTGCTGAGAGAAAATTAAGTATAGAAAAGACATCCCATCATCTTCACTGTTTAATGTAAAACACCACACCTCATAACTAAAGGATCTGCCTCCCATTCTACTGTTAGAAACTCTAGGAACCACCATTAAACCTGCAGTCTGGAAACAAAGTGCTCTATGCGTAACACTTAGATCTCTTATGTGTGATGGAACTAGACTGTTAAGGGCTTTACATGTGAGAAGAACTCTTTTAAATTCTCGATTTAACAAGGAGCCATTGAAGAGAAGCTAAAATATGAGAAATGTGATCTCTCTTTTTTTATTTTTATCAAAACTCTTGCTCTACCATTTTGGATGAGCTAAAGATGTCATGATAGTCTGTTAAAGAATGACCCAAGCGCAGATCTGAACTGGCAACAAAATACTTTAACTAGTCATTTTAATAAGCAGAAAACTTACAGATGGTATGGCATGAGGAGAACAGGACATGGAGTTGGAAAAAGGCAGGCTGATAGAGAGACCGAATACCACGGAGTAGAAATATAGCTGAATATTCAGCATAACATTTACCCCAAAAAGAAAAAGATAATTTACCCCATCCTGTGTGATAATTTTATGTATTGGAAGCGTATAGTAGAAAGTAAAAAGAATTGGCCCAAGCCCTGAACCCTGTGACACTCCACAAGTAACCCTGGAGTATGAAGATTTATCATTTACATAAAAAAAACTGGAATCTGTCATACAAATTAGATTTGAACCAACCTGATATTTAAGAGGACAAGTTCAGAATAACTGTTTTTAAGAGGGAGCATGGTCTATGTAAGGATAGGAATTTTGAATTGTATTCTGGTTTGACAGGAAAACAGTGAAAGAAAAGATAGCTGGGGAGCTGGCCTCTGTCTTAGTTTCATCAGAACTCTCCATGAAGTATTTTAAAAGCTTGTTATTGAATTTTTATGACATCTGAATGATAAAGAATTGCATTTATCCAGCCTGCAAGGAAAAAATACTTTAGATGAAGAACTTTCTGTGCATCATTTATAAACAAAATGTTCCTAATTTTGGTATAACTTAGTAGAATGAAGAAAGAAGTTCCTGAGGCTGGAATGTGTGTTAAAGAATATATCCTAGTGACAAATAACCAGAAGTGTGCTAGTAGTAGGAAACAGCAGGACTAAATGGAGTCAGAAGGGATTAAGCTTATTATCGGACCTTTCTCAGTTTGCTGACAACAAGGAGATTAAAAGCTGTGATTGGAAGGCCTTTTGCATGAAGGGATTTATTTACAACTGTGAAAGCATCAAAACATGGAAGTATTTCTACAAAGGTTTTCTACAAAAGTGATAAAAAAAGGTTGGAGATTCAAAGATTTTATTATTAATATTTCCTTCTTTTGTCCTATACTGGTTAAATGGAACCAGCCACAGACATTGTTAAGAACAGTTTTCAATTTGCTCTCCTCCACTTTTTCTCGGCGTTTTAACAAATCCAACTGTAGATGATGAAGCTGCAGGGTTTGTGGTGCTTCTATGAGGAGGTTACATCTGCAAGATCTGCTAACACCCTGACTGAATGCGTGTGTTTGTTGCCTTTGTTGCTATTGTTGGCGTAATTACCTGTAATTGCCCTTTTACATATTCATGTGGAGATAAAACAAGTTGTACAGATGAAATTGTGTCTGGCATATTAAAGAGGTTTGAAGCAGCTGGGCCAAAAAGCGCTCTTTTGTAGGTAGGTGTGTAGGTGGGGTCACGTTTAAAATGATCAGGAAGGTTTATGGTAAAAAAAAAGCATCTCTGTTAAACTCACTTAAAATAAAAAAATACAGCACTGATGTGGAACTGCAGATACAGACAGGAGATCTTCTCTTAGCAGAGACATGCATGGGACTTTGATCCTGATTATCCAGATTTAGCTTGTGGTTCCGTCCACTTGTTCCTTCCAGAAAATGCAATGTTCTGTTGGTAAAGAAAAAACAATAAGCATATTCTAATGAAGATTTTCAGATTTCTTGGGATTGTTTAAATATTTGCACCATTGTTATTTAAATAAAAAGTGACATACCTCAGTTGGAACCATGCTTCATTAAAAGGTAACAACGTACAAATGAATATTACATAATATATGCCTGTTACCTTATTGCGTTTCTCTAAAGCTGAAAACAAAAAAGAAGAAAGAAAAACTAGGATTATAATGTAAGAAACGACTCTTGAGGGTCCAATGATGGAGCAAATGTTTTCTCTCCATATTTTCTCCAGGTGACCATTTTTTTCTCAGATATTGTGGGCTTCACTGGTATCTCTGCATCCTGCACTCCTCTACAAGTGGTGGAGATGCTCAACAACCTGTACATGTGCTTTGACACTCGCATTGACTCCTATGATGTCTATAAGGTAACATGCCCACACAAACAGTTGCTGGAGATCTGCAGGTTTCTCTTTAGATGTTCCTTCCAAGCAGCCAGATTCCCTTATACTCTTTAAAATGGCTCTAGACCAGTTCTTTAGGCTGTCTGGAGGTCTTTTAAAGCTTTCTTTGCAGTTTAGCTCATTTTTTGGGTGAAATTCCTGTATGTTCAGTTGATATATTTTTTTTATTTTTTCATAGATTTAGCTAAAGAAAAATGGGAAAAAAAAATGTTTCCCTGTGATGATGGATTTGACTGTAAGCAATCAACACAACTCTCTCTTAAGTTCAGGAATTGTTTTATGCGTCAATAATTAGCAGGTCAGGGTTAAGTGGCCTAACAAAGAAATTAACCTGTTAAGGGTTTTAGAAACTATTTCTGTCTGTAATTACATACCTGAAATAAATCAAGTATAGCTCCACAGTTATAAGCTCTACTGCTAACGTTTGGTACTTGTATACAGGTAAGACAGAAAAGAATATTTTTCAACCACTCTGATGTATTTGTGATTAAACAAAAAAGAAAATCAAACACACCACACAGCTCAACACACAGCTCAACCGGTTCCTCTCAAAAGGATCAGGCAATGAACTAACACTGATTCAATTAACTTCAATTCAAAAATACTTTATTCAGCCCAAAGGGAAATTAAATGTTGTTGTAGCTCATTATACAGGTTGTAGATGCTGATGGCTGTGGGCAGGAAGGATCTCCTGTAGCAGTCTGTCTAACAGCAGATCTGAAGAAGCCTCTGACTAAAGACACTCTGTTGTTGTAGGACAGTCTCATGAAGACGATGCTCAGAGTTCTCCAGAATGTTCCTCATTTTATAAAGAAACTTTTTTAATCATCGTCCGAGATTCTAGAGGAGTCCCCAGAACAAAGCCAGCCTTCTTTGTTAGTTTGTTGAAATTGAAAGAGCAGCCAAGGTCTACAGAAATATTTTAAAAGCTGAATATTGTAGAAAGCTTTGGGTTTTGGAAGGGAGATTCTGACTGACTGTCAAACCTTTGATTGAAGGGGAACAGTGTGACTTTCATCCAGTCCGTGGAACAGTGGAATAGATCTTTGCTTTCTCATAACTGCTAAGAGGGGTCAAAGCAATATGGTCTGTTGACCTGCATGTGTTTTGTGGATCTGACTACAAAATGTCCACTGAGGCATTATGTTTGAGGATATGAGTGGGAATGTTTTTAAAGGCTGTCCAATCCTTGTACCAGATTCTGTTTTTTGCTGTTCATAGGCAGGATCTCAAAGTGACGTCATGAAGGGGAGGTGGTCTGGTTTGGGAACCCAGAGTCTCATCTTTGCTTTCTGTAGGTGATATGGTTTTGTTGGTGTCTTCAGGCCATGACCTTCATCATGCAGTTGAACAGATAAATAATGAATGTGAATCAACTGAGATGAGAATCAGTTCTACTAAATCTGTAGTCATGCTACTCATTAAACAAATGGTTTCAACAAAAATTTGTATACTAACAGAGGAAAATGCTAGGACACGTTACCCACGAACAGCTAGTGTTATCTAGAATAACTTTAGTGAGATTCTTCCTGTAGCCATCTACTAGTCTCTGATATTAGGTAGAGGAAAGTTATCCGAACTCCTGGAAGATGTTAGAGGTTTTTTTTGCATGCACAACCCATTTCTTTTTTAAAGGTACTTTTTTTGGCACTAGTGACCTTTATTTTACAGTAATCACACAGCAATGACGGTGGAGAGAAAAGGGGAATACCTCCAGCAAATGGCCTAAGACTGATTCAAACTCGAGGACAATAGCCTCGGCACATGGTGCGCTTGCTCTACCAACTGAGCCACCATTGCCCCTCCACAGCCCATTTCTAGTAATATTGTCATTGTTTTCTTAACTGATTTGACCCACATGCAGATAGACACACAGGAGGCAGGAGAAAAGTTAAACAAGTTTTATTATTGTTAAGGAACGGAATGTGGAACTGGAACCAGGACTGGAGGCATAGCACTGTAAGGAGAAGAAGGAGGACAGGTAAGTGCTCAGATGTCAAATTGGGATTACTGAAAACTGGATCGAGGTCTTTGCTCACTGTATGATGAAGTGATGGTTGGAGTGGAAGAATAATGTGGAGTCTAGGAGGACCGACTTGATGCTGCTGTGGAACCATGGAGTTTGTCCAGGGAGACGGTGAGTACTCTGAGGAGGTTTCAGGTGAGTATTTGACAGTTGTATTATCCAAATTTTATTCACAGAGACGGAGTTACCTGGTGAGGATTCATTAAGGTAATTGGTGGAGGGTGAGCAGGGTTCGCTTGCCTGGAGATGTAGGTCTTGAGCTGTCAGCTGGAGCTTGATCCAAAATGGGTTTCTTCCAAGGCTTGAGTACTTAGGCTGAGGCAGGATCCAAACTGAGGACTTTGAGCCAGAGCTGAAAGTCACAGGAACTTGAGACCAGGACTTGAGGTTTCCTAGGAAGGAGCACACAAAAGGTAAGAGACTATGAACTTTGACTAGGGACTCAGATATCATAGCGTGGCCATTTGGAGTTACCACCAAGGTTAAAACTCACTGTAGCCCTCCCAATCGAAAAGGTATTGCCAGCCCCTACCCCCCCGACGTGAGTCTACGACCCGTCGGACCTTGTAGACAGGATGTCCCTGGAAGTCCTGGCCGGGTGGAGGGGGCTTTGCTGGAGCACACAAAGTGCTGGTGAGGACAGGTTTTAACTGGGAGACATGAAAGGTTGGATGAATGCGGAGGCTGGCAGGAGACGGACTGAGCTGGGACTGACTATGGACTCGATCTCGTAAGGACCAATGAATCTGGGCGACAGTTTTCTGGACATGGATTTCAGGGGAATGCCTCTGGAGGATAGCCAAACCTTTGCATCTAGCGCTGTACAAAACTGTTTCCATAGTTGTGAAGTGAACTGGGGACCACGATCTGAGAGAATCTTTTGAGGAATGCCGTGCAGTCGAAAGACATGCTTGACCAGCAGCTGGGCCGTTTGGAGTACAGAAGGGAGTTTTCTGAGAGGAACAAGGTGACAAGATTTGGAGAAATGGTCTACAATGGTTAAGATGGTAGTCATACCTTGAGAACTAGGGAGTCCAGTGACAAAATCCAATGCAATGTGGGACCAGGGTCTCTTTGGGACGCTGAGGAGTTGGAGAAACCCTGCTGGGGGTTGGTTAGTGGATTTATTACGTGCACAAACAGAACAGGCTTTGACATACTCTTTCACACCTTTATGTACAGATGGCCACCAAAACCTCCTCGAGATGAGGGCTATGGTTCGACTAGTGCCTGGATGAGCAGAAAACTTAGATGTATGAAACCAATAGATGAGTTTAGAATGGACTGCAAAAGGGACATACAGGGGTTGGACAATGAAACTGAAACACCTGTCATTTTAATGTGGGAGGATTCATGGCTAAATTGGACCAGTCTGGTAGCCAGTCTTCATTGATTGCACATTGCACCAGTAAGAGCAGAGTGTGAAGGTTCAATTAGCAGGGTAAGAGCACAGTTTTGCTCAAAATATTGAAATGCA
>JAHUTJ010044040.1:0-10289 GCA_036250325.1 Characodon lateralis
AGTATGAGGGATTGCTGCAAAGTCAACGCCAGTGACTGTCCACTGTCGCTACATGCTCATCCAGGAGGAGTGACTGCTACAAATCTCTGACTCGATGCAATCTGCTGGGTTTCCTTAGACAGAAAAACTTTTTATCCATTTGAATAAATAACTGAATCTGACTGCACTGTTCAATGATTAGGATTAATTGGAATGTTTGTACCTGACTTTTGTGAAGTGCCTTGAGACGACATGTTGTGAATTGGTGCTATATAAATAAACTGAATTGAATTGAATTGGCCTTGGACTGTGCTGTCTAAACATTGTTAGGTATGTTTTCTTAATAACTCTCCTTTCATTTTATTATTTTATCATTATTTTTTTCTTTTTTTTATCATCTTATTTTAATTATTGTTAATCTTTAATTATTTGTATTTGTTTATTATTTAATTACCTTAATGCCACTGTAATGTACTTTTCCTATTATGTCTCTTCCTTTATGTACAGCACTTTGAGTTGTCTTGCTACTGAAATGTGCTATATAAATAAACTTGCCTGGCCTTACAAAGGAAATTAGGAAGCAAACCGCTATAAGATTTTTTTTTAAAATAACCAAATTATTTAATAGAATTTGATTATATACTATGTAATATTGATATTAATCCATGACGAACCCTGCTCCTTTAATGCACACCTCAAGCTTTTTGTCAACTGCCAGGAAACACCAGAATAATAAGGATTAGAAGAAGTGAAAAAAGATGATTTTTGTTAACGCTTTTCTCAACAGTGGCCGCATACTTTGACAATCCCCTGGGGGAATCAGCCGGGAAAGAATAATGGCAAGGCGGTGTGGGAGGAGCTTTCCTCCCTAATGGAGAACAAAACTGATATCAAAGGGACTGAGTCATGTATCGCAACATAAATGTGCAATACTGAAATATAAACTACTAGGGAGAACATTTAGCCTGGAATGTGTCATAATCTGTTCATTGACATTCTTTACTTCAGACAGGATTTTTATTTCTACACCAAAACTTATCAGTTACATGGTCAAAGTGTGAGTGTCTGCAGTTCTCACTGTTGGATCCATGGGCGTTTAGGATCTTGAAACATTGGGGGCCCTCAGCCCCGACCTAAAATATTTTAATTTTCATAAGACAGCGGCTAAGTTTCTAAGTCATTTCAACTTAAAATAACATAGGACATGTTGTACCAGTTCTGTCTAGGCTGGGTTTTGATGGAATCTAAATTGTGAATCAAACAATAAAGGTTCACAATAATCTTACTTGGTTTTTATTTTTGTTAGAAGCAAAGGAGAAACAGTTTAAGATTGATTAAAAAATATTTTTCCCAAGCAGATGATGACACATTGTTTGTAACGTGTTGTTCAGAAGACCCAAAATTTCAGCCGGACACAACTGTAAGATTCAAAAGATTTGTTGACCTTTCTGGAAGGCATTCGGCAGGAAACCACAAATGGTAGGCACAGGAACGTCTGGAGACAGATAGACTGGTTAGTGGCTGAGCGAAGAACTCAGAAAATAGCAAAACTCAGAAATAAAGCCACTAACCTTTTCAGAATCTGTGAGGGGATCAGGAAACTGAATTTTGGCTCCTCAGTGTGATTGTCGGGAGGCAGCAGGGCTACGTCACACTGGCTGTCAGGTTGACAAACCCGATGACTGAGCAGAGGGCAGTGGTCAGGGGACAGAAACGGGCTTGAAGCCGGGAGAACAGAATCAGGCGACAGGATCCGAGGGAAAGGTTTGACTTGTGGGTCGGGGCACAGAAGCGAGGTCATGAACAGGGAAGCAGATTCAGGCATACGGATCCAAAGGTTAGGCAGAGAGGGTTGGTCATGAGGCAGAAGCAAGTTTGTTTCTCCAGAAAGCAGAAGCCAATGAAATATCGACATGGGCAAGGCAGAGCAGGAATATCCATGAATCAAAACACGATCAGATCAGGCAGACAGGCAAGGAAGGACCGCTAAACACTACTAACACAAAGGCTTTCGGAAATGGCACTGGTTGTCGTCTTCTTCTTCTTTTACATTGGCGGTTGGCAAACAACTGAAGGAGGCATTACCGCCACCAACTGGTAAGGAGTGTGGACCACATGACATCTATACATACTCATACATACCCCTACATACACTAAATCCTATTATACAACTTACACTGTTTTAAAAAATAAAATATAGCCTGATTAGTGGGTCTAACTTTCTTTGATGCACACTGACTAATTCGTCCACAGCGCCCCCTAGAAAATTTTAAACAATCAGCCCCAAGCCATGCTTTGACCGAGGAATCTGAAATTCGGTACACATATGTATCTTCTCAGGTCCTACAAAAAAGTCTCTTTTGTCCAAACCCAACAGGAAGTCGGCCATTTTGGATTGAAGTTGCCATTTTGACCCTGTTTTGGGCGTTCCTAACCCGCATATCTGAGCAAATTCCTCCTACAGCTTTTGACTTACAGACTTCAAAATCACTCAGTATAGTCTTAAGGCATTGGGGATCAAAAGTTATCAAAAGCTTTTGGATACATGAAAGCGTGTGGGCGTGGCCACGCCTCAAAATATGACTTCTTGCCATAAAAGAGAAAATTGATATAGCTCCTACAAGGAAAGTCACAGACACATCAAACCTTCTGTAGCGACCTCGTTGCTACTGTGCAGCCGGCGATGCTTCACAGTCCGAGTTGTGCTGAGGGGCGAGGGCCTTCAACGCTGCTTGCAGCTTTAATTAGGCCCTAACAGGAAAACTGCAAGGGCCTATTGTAATCGCAGGAATTCTTTCTTTCTTTCTTTCTTTCTTTCTTTCTTTCTTTCTTTCTTTCTTTCTTTCTTTCTTTCTTTCTTTCTTTCTTTCTTTCTTTCTTTCGTTCTTTCTTTCTTTCTTTCTTTCTTTCTTTTTTCCAGGGACTTTTGGCAGGGCAATATGGGGACTTTGCCATTCCCCAAAACACGCACATGCTTTTACCCAAAATTGTCCCCCGCGTGAAATTTTCGTTCTTTAATGTCATCGTCAGTAGGCGTGGCCAAACCACTTAGCCACGCGCCCAAACGTGAGTTAGCCCGAACTGTAACTCGTACAGATCTGAAATTCGGCTCAATGCTAGAGCTCCTCAAAACGAAAAAAAGTCTCTTGTGGGTATGCCCTAAAATGCACAGGAAGTCGGCTATTTTGGGTCAAAGGCCAACTCCTCCTAGGGATTTTGAGCTACCGGCTTCATATTTGGTCTACATGCAGTTAAGGCATGGGGGATTAAAGGTTATCAAAATCGTGAGTTTTTGGCTATGTTTAGGGGGTGTGGCCGGAGCACGAACTTGGCGTTCGCGCCGAAAGTGAAATATTGCAATAACTTTACCAAAAAAATTACAAATCACACCAAAGTTGCCATGAATGATGACCTTCGGGTTCCCGACGATCCTATGGGGTCATATGTTGACATCATTAAAGCCACGCTCCCTCAGAACAGGAAGTCACTTTTTTCACTTGGAAAGAAACCTCTTTGACCGTCGTGACCCAATCAGCTTCAACGTGTGTCAGAAGACAGATAACTAGTGGGTCTAACTACGTTTGAAGCACAGTAACTTTTTATAAAAGGGCGTGGCGGTGCTGGCGCGGCGAAGTTGGACGTCACGCCATGGCCATACGTTTGGCTTTAATTTTCACATAGATCATCTGATGTGCACCAAATTCAATGTGATTGATCCTTGTCCAGTCCCCAACAGAAATCAGGTGACATATTTGGTGGGCGCGGCCTAATTCGTCCACAGCGCCCCCTAGAAAATTTAAAAAAATCAGCCCCAAGCCATGCTTTGACCTAGGATTCTGAAATTTGGTACACACGTATCTTCTCAGGACCTACAAAAAAGTCTCTTGGAGCATTGGTCCAAACCCAACAGGAAGTCGGCCATTTTGGATTGAATTTGCCATTTTGACCCTGTTTTGGGCGCATATCTGAGCGAACTCCTCCTACAGCTTTTGACTTACAGACTTCAAAATCACTCAGTATACTCTTACGGCACTGGGGATCAAAAGTTATCAAAAGCTTTTTGCTACATGAAAGTATGTGGGCATGGCTAAGCCTCAAAATATGACTTCTCGCCATGAAACACAAAACTCAGTTTCTACAAAGAAAGTCACAGACACATGAAACCTTCTGGGATTTGTCCATATGATGACTGGAATAATATTCAATGGTCAACTCCTGACATCACTGAAGCCCCGTCCCCTGACAACAGGAAGTGTAATATTTCACTTAGTGTTGGCCATATTTCATCTCCTTCACCTAATCAAGATGAAACTCTTTCCAATGACAGATAACATGATGATCTAACTTGGTCTCCAGTACTGACACATTTGGCTGGAGGGTGTGGCCGTGGCACAGAAAGTCAGCCATTTTGGATTGAAGTTGCCATTTTAACCCTGTTTTAGGCGTTTCTGGCCCGCATATCTGAGCAAACTCCTCCTACAGCTTTTGACTTACAGACTTGAAAATCTCTCAGTATACTCTTAAGGCATTGGCAATCAAAAGTTATCAAAAGCCTTTTGATACATGAAAGCGTGTGGGCTTCAAAATGCCTCAAAATATGACTTCTCGCCATAAAAGAGAAAATTGAAATAGCTCCTACAAGGAAAGTCACAGACACATTAAACCTTCTGGGATTGATCTGCCTCTAGGCCTGAAGAATATTCACTGGTCAGATGCTGACATCATCGAAGCCCCGCCCCCTGAGAACAGGAAGTGTCCCGTTTTCCTATAGAGAGTCAATTTTTTTTNTCACAGACACATTAAACCTTCTGGGATTGATCTGCCTCTAGGCCTGAAGAATATTCACTGGTCAGATGCTGACATCATCGAAGCCCCGCCCCCTGAGAACAGGAAGTGTCCCGTTTTCTTATAGAGAGTCAATTTTTTTTTCTTCACATAATCAATGTGAAACTGTCCCAAGTAACAGATAACATGATGGTCTTAGAAAGTCGCCAGTACTGACTGCTTTAGCTGGAGAGTGTGGCCATGATGGCGTGGCGATTTCTGATGTCACGCCACTGCCATACATTTGCCTCTAAATTACACATGCATGGTCCGATTCACTCCAAACTGATAATTCTTGATCTTTGTCAGCCCCTAAACAGCTCTATTACATCACATTAGAATTTGGTTCAAGAGTGCCCCCTAGGTCACTTCAAGTGCTCTATCTCCCTCATACATCCTCGGATCCATTTGAAATGTAGTATACATGATCTTGAATTAATGATGGACATGTTCACACAGTCAACTGATGACAGCATTTTAGCCCTGCCCACAAACAAACAAGTCACTGCAGCTTCCATCTGGAAGGTCTGATTTATTCCAAATTTGGAATGCTTTATGCCAACCCGAAACTCTGCATGACTGAAGATCATATGACATGTTGCTCACAGTACCACCTACTGGCGACGTGTTCAAGTGAAGCAGTGTCATCATGTGTGGCGTGTAGGAGGCGATGCCAGGCTCCCACAGTCACTGCACAGGCCGAGTTGCGCTGAGGTGCGAGGGCCTATAAGGCTGCTTGCAGTTTAATTTATTTTAGTTTTAAAAAACTTAAAAGCCAGAAAAAAATCGTTTATAAACTAGAGTTTCTAACCACAATAATGGTCCCACCTTTAACTGCTCTCAAGATTAACTGTTTAAAACACTTTAAAAAGCTGTACATCACACGATTATAGGAAAACACCATGAATAACGATGTGAGCTTCGCTTCAGTTAAGAAAAAACTATAACAAGACAGAAACCACCTTGGCCATGTTCAGCTTGCACTGATCTTGTAAAGTTTTGGTAGGACACTGTTTGAGCATTTTGTAGCAGCAGCAGCAGCAGCAGCAGTAGCAGGACGATTAGTTGTCTTACGGTCTACAAGCGGACCTTCTTAATAAGCAGACACGTCCAGCCGCTCAACCCCCCCACCCTTCTTTTTTTTTCCACCCGTTCAACAGCCTCTTTCTGCTCCTCAATATGAATAACAAACATTGTAGTAATACCCCTGTGTGTGTGTGTGTGTGTGTGTGTGTGTGTGTGTGTGTGTGTGTGTGTGTGTGTGTGTGTGTGTGAACCCGTGTGTGTGGGAACCCTTGTGTGCTTTGGGAATACACTCACATGATGTAACACAGAGATACGTGGTACAAGACAATGTCATGGCTCCTCCCTTGTTGGCGTTGTAGTGGAGCAGGACCAGAGGCTTCTTGTCCACATTGACGCCGTTGCGGTGCAGCGTGCTGAGCAGCAGCAGGTTCCTGTCCTTCTTGGGCACGTAGGAGATGAGCGCGGCATGGGGTGTGAAGGCGGAGGCCGTCGAGAGCGTGTCCCAGTCCCTAGCAGAGAAGCACGAGAGACCAGGCGGTAGCTCAGGTTTGTTTTTGCACATGGTGCCCACCAGAGTCAGGCCTCCTCCTCCACCACAGCCGCTGCTGCTGCCATTGCTGCCATTGCTGCTGCTCCTGCTTCTCCTTCTGCTCCCGCTTCTGCTCCTGCTGCTGCTTCTGCTTCTGCTTCTGCTTCTGCTTCCGCTGCTGCTTCTGCTCCTTCCTCCTCCTCCTCCTTCTCCTCCGGTGAGCAGACGTTCCGCAAGTCGGTACAAGGTGAAAAAGTTGTCGCACGTCACGTTATGTGCCCCGTGTCCTCAAGTCATCCTCCACGCGTAGCTGGTCTTGGTGTCACAGGCCACCTACAGCTTGATATGGGTATGTACTGGCGGAAGGCGCATCGTCCTGGGACAGAGGCAGACACATGGGGGGTGGGGGGTAGGTATACGGGTGAGGAGATTGGAAGATGAGACAGGAGAGGAGAAGAGAGCAGAAGAGAAGAGAAGAGAAGAGAAGAGAAGAGAAGAGAAGAGAAGAGAAGAGAAGAGAAGAGAAGAGAAGAGAAGAGAAGAGAAGAGAAGAGAAGAGAAGAGAAGAGAAGAGAAGAGAGGAGAGGAGACAGATGAAAATGTTGCAAATGAAAATAAATAAAAATGAGCCAAAGCAACTTATAATAAAAACTCTCAAATACACAAAATAAAATTGGAAACATTGACCACCACGAACCATGATACACAAACAAACAAACCCCCACAAACCTCTGAAGGGTACCAGATGCTCGTCCACGGTGACCTCCTGTCCTGGCACGTACATGGCGGGCAGAAGCACGGACCACATGTCCCACAGTTCCCTGACCACAGCGAGCTTGTCCTGGGCTCGCTTCTCCTCTCGCGTGCTCCTGTCGTCAAACCTCACCAGCGCTGAGAGTGCGTAGAAGCGCTTGAGCGGCATGGAGGTAGTGAAGATTGCCAGTCTGCTCTCTGCATTCCAAAGGCTGGCCACGGACTCTCCCCGAGAGTGAAATACGCCAGCCAGGAGCAGCAGGCCCATGAAGGCAGGCAGCTCCACCTTGTCGACCACCGCCGTCGCCTGCGCAGCGGCAGAGGCAGCAGCTGCCACTGTGCCCGTATCTCCTGTCCGTCGTTGTTGCTGCTGCTGGTGGATCCCCTTCTACGTGGCCTGGAGCACCACCTCAGGTGAATAAAACACACAGAAGGCAGACAGCACGTCTCGATCCCCCAGCATGAGGTCCCAGCATGAGGGGATAGTGGAGCTCGCGTGACTCTGAGGAGCGGTACCATGAGGTGTAGCAAGAGCAGCAGAGGTACCAGCGGCACCAGCTGCGGCGGGAGGATAAGAAGAAGAAAGGGAAAGATGAGCAGGAGGACGAAGAGGACAACCGGAAAGACGAAGAGAAGCACAAGGGGTTGTGGGAGGAGAAGGAGAAGGAGAAGAGGGAGAAGGATGACTACGATCATGGCGAGGACGGCCGGGACCACGACGAACAGGAGTGCGAGGAGACAGAGTAGGAGAAGGATGGGGATATGGATGAGGACGACCAGTATGATGAGGTGTAGTTGTGGCAGCAGCAGCAGCAGGATGAGCAGGAGGAGGAGGAGGAGATGGAGAAGGGGACAGATGAGCAGGAGCGCGACGAGGATGACCTGTACAACGAGGTGTAGAAGCAGCAGGATGAGGAGGAGGAGAAGAAGGGGACAGATGAGCATGGGCACGACGAGGATGACTGGAATGACGAAGTGATGTACAAAGGGCTGTAGGAGAAGAAGAAGAACGAGGACGAGTGTGAGGACAACCGGGAGGACGTCAACGACAAACAGGAGTGCGAGAAGAAGTCGTAGGAGGAGAAGGTGAAGAATGAGGACGAGTGCGTTGATGACCAGAAGGACACCGACGACCAAACAGGAGTGCGAGAAGTCGTAGAAGGAGAGATGAAGGATGAGGACGAGTGCGAGGACAACCAGGGGTACAGGAGTACCAGGAGATGGAAGAGGAGAAGAAGGACAGGGAGGAGGAGGAGGAGGAGGAGGAAGAGGAAGCGGAGGACGAGGCTGTGGATGAGGGTGGAGAACGAGACCTCAGCTTGTTCATCTTGCTCTAGAGCTAGTGCTCTTTGCTTCTCTTTTTCTCTTTAGTTCTCTTTCACCGCTGCCGGCACTTTCACTGCCACCGCCTAAACCATCACCGCACCGCCGCACCACCACCGCACCGCTCTCCTCTTAATTCTCTTTAACCCCCTAGATCGTCTTTCGCCATGTCATCCTGCTTTCCTCTTTCATCGAAAGCGTGGGTGGGTTACGAGCGTATATGGGTTCCGAGAGGTTCGAGGCTTTACAGGCTGTAGGATGCATGCACGCACGTACGTAAGGCGGTGAGGGAATACGAAAAATAAAATGACAATAATAAGAGAGAAGAGGAGAGGAGGTTCGTACATAAACACGAGAAATACACACCCCTGTCCGTCCGTATATACTACCCCGTCTAATCCCGACGACTGATCCCTCCGACTCCAGCAGGGTCCACATAACTCCAGGTGTGACGAAGGCGCAGGAGAGGTTGTACATGAACACAAAACACACACACACACAGGCCAGTGTGTGAGAAGGGCATAACACCAGGCGTCTATATGACCCCATTCGTGGAAGGCATGGGGGTGTGAGATGGGGTGGGCCTAGGGGCCCACTGTGACCCCACCCCTCCACTCTACTCTTTGGGGAAGGCGGTTAGAGAAAACACACCAGGGGTCCATACGATCTCCTACAAATAATTTAGGGTAATGTTGGAAAAGGGCTTGCTGCAGTCCGGCATGTGGGAAAGAGACCACGAAAGAGACAGGAGGGAAACAAAAAACAACAAAAACTCAAGCTGGGCTGCACGTGGGGTCCTTGCAACCTCTCTAGGATTGCGGGAAGGTTAATGAGACTTTGCCTCGATACGACACAATATTTTCAATTTTTCTGCCACAACCAAACATTTCCCTTCTTTAATGGTTGCAGAATTGTTTCTGAAAGATGAGTTATTTTGTTTTTTAAACATGAAAAACTTTGTATTGTAAATTTTATCACCACACTGTTTATAAAACTCTGAGAAACAAATTAAATTTCGTTGTGATACTTATATTTTATAAAAATTGGTTAGTTCTCCCAATAGCAAAATCCATAACATTACCATTGTAATTTTGAATTTAAAGGCGATGTAGCACATATCATAAGCCAGTAACTTGATATTCATATTCCTTTTTAACTGTTCCTTATTAGGTCCGAGCAGGAAGGCCTGCAAGGGCCTATTGTAATCACTCTGTTTATTATTATTCTGGCGACAAATGAATTGCTTTTTCCACAGCTTTAACATATTCAAAAACTCACAAAATTTGGCGGAGTCATCAGTCATGTGTGAAATTCACGTATTTTAAGGGTTTTGCCAAAGTCACAATAAAAATGGCTCAACAGTGCCCCCTAAAGTGAGATAGGCCAACTGGTAAGTCCTAGAGAGTTGAAATTTGGTACATAGCTAGATCTCCCCAAATCATGAAAAAAAGTTGGTATGCCCTAAAACCAACAGGAAGTTGGCCATTTTGGGTAAAAGGGTCATTTTTGGACGTTTTTCAATTTTCATACATGTCAAACTTTTAACGAACTCCTCCCAGGGATTTTGAGCTACCGGCTTCATATTTGGTCAATATGCAGGTAAGGCATGGGGGATTAAAAGTTCAGAATCAGAATCAGAATCAGCTTTATTGCCAAGTTCGTGCATACAAACAAGGAATTTGACTTCGGTACACTTGCTCTTTTGTTCTGTTTTTGCATTACAGAATATACAATTTACAATGTACAATGTACAATATACACATATCTAATAAAAAAGGTGCATTTGCAACATCTGTATGCTGTTGTTCTGTACTCTATTGAATGTTCATCAGAGAAACAGCCTGGGGGAAGAAAC